>SJXO01003610.1:206658-221289 GCA_006408615.1 Connochaetes taurinus | reverse complement strand
ATACCAGGTTGAGAGAGTTCAGGGCAAAGAGCAAAATTCCATTGGCTAAGATTCTTTTAGAAATGTACTTCATTCACCTTAAGTTGTGAACTCAAAGGTAGTATGATGATTAAATAAATGCATATCTACAAATAACTTAAAAGTGCCTAGTAAACACCCAATAAATGCTATTATTGCTGCTCTGATAACACAAGCGAGAAATTAGCATTTATAAGCTCTCAAAATTACTAACAAATCAACAATATCAAAATGTAGTTAAGAATTGGCATTAGGGCACCACTTAGGTAAAAACATTCCAACTTACATGTCATTTAATGTGTCTGTCTCAGTTAAAGAATTTTTATAAACAGACTCATACCTTTACTATCCTGTAAATAAACAAGTTGAATAGAAATAGCAGCCCCAGGAATGATTTAGAATCAGCATTGTGGTGGATTTCACTTTTACAATTACTAGTGCATTAGTACTCCTAGTCCTGGCTAATGTAAATATCAGTAGCTTTGAAAAATGAAAAACTGTGAAGTTTGGAACTGATCATTTCAGAATTCAAACAGTGTACAGCTTTCTTTACAAGGAAAATAATATTCAAAAATATTTAAATAATCTTTACTTCAAAAAATTCATTTTATAAAAAAATAATGCTATAATTTATTTCCCAAGGTTGTTAGGTTTATAGCTGTATAAAAATAAAGTCACGAGACAGGAACCTAACCCTAATGTAGGCAATGTTAGTTCCCTCTGTTAAAATATGACCAGACTTCACAATATTTAGTGTTCTATTATTTAATATTGGTATTTCCCATTATCACAACTCAGTCATTTTTATAAGAATAACTTATCAATCATGATCAACCTAAAATATATATCCTTATAAGTCAGTTTAGCTGCACACTTCCATGTCACTGGAAGTAACTCCATATACAGTATTCCAAGTAACTCCATATGCATTATTAAACATTCTTTACCACAACTACCTTTTTTACTTCAGTCATTCAATACAAATACATATAGACATGCACATACACACACACACAAAGCAGTTGGAATAACTGGAAATTCTTTAAAATGTAAATTTACTGATGCAACTACCATCCACATAAACTTCTCAATGTCTCAGAGATAATATGGAATCCACCTAAATGTATTTTTCCCTTACCATGGATGGAAGCAAAGAAAACTAGTGTGGCTATTGTTTTCTCTTAAAATCCCCTTCTATGCTTCTCATCTTCACTTCCTTACTCAAGGCCAGTAAAATGTAGATAAGAGAATCCACACCAGTAATTGAGATTAATTTATAGTTGAAGTTTCATTGCTTCTTTAACATATTAATAGATCATTAATTGAGAATATAGGTATTTAGCCTCTTTATGCAGTTCTCAGGGGAAAAAGTAATAATGCTGATTAAGCAGAATAATCAGTACATCACCAAGATGACAAAGCAAGAGACCCCAGTATTTTTCTATCTCCACACAAAGATCAACAGTATTTGATCCCCAAAATACTAAAACACTCTACATTTGGAAATCTCAGGAGTCCACTTTAAAAATTTAAGCAACACAAAATTAACTTTAGATAGATAATAAGTGAAACATAAAGCCTGAACTTGTAAAGCTCCTAGAAGAAAACAGAAGGGAAATTTTGAATTAGTCTTAGCAATGACTTACTGGTTGTGACACCAAAATTTCAAGCAACATATCAAAAATAAGTAAGTGGGACTACATCTAACTTAAAAGCTTATCCCTACAAGTGAAACAGCAAAATGAAAACACAATCTTTGGGATGGGAGATGATATCTGCAAACCATATATCAAATAATTTGATATATCCAAAATACCTATGGAACTTCCACATCTCAATGACAAAATAACAAACAATTGATTAAAATAGGCATACAAACTGAATAGACTATTTTCCAAAGAAAGCATACTAATAGCCAACAAGTATGTAGAGAAATGTTTAACATTACTAATCATCAAGGAAATGTAAATCAGAACAATAATTAGATAACATCTCACACCTGGTAGAATGTGATGTATTAAACATATTAGAAATGACAAATGTTGACAAAGATGTGAAGAAAAGTATACTCTTGTGCACTTTTGGTGGGAATGTAAATTAATAGCCACTGTGGAAATCAGTATAGAATTCCTCAAAAAAAAAATATAAAACTAATAAAACGTATGATCTCTCAATCCACTTCTGGGTATATATCCAAAGGAAACAAAAAATCTATTGCAAAGAGATATCTGCACTTCCATGTTTATTCCAGCATTAGTCACAATAACCAAGATATGAAAACAGCCTAAGTTTTGCTCTAAGGATGAATTTATAGGGGATATGTGAAAATGTAATATTATTCAGCAATAAATAATAAAGAAACCCTGCCATTGGTGATACCATTAACGAATCTTGAGAGCCTTATTCTAAGTGAAATGTCAGACAGAGAAGGATAAATGCTGTGTAATATCACGTACATATAGAATCTAAAAGAACCAGAATCATAGAAACAGAATGTCAATTGGTGACTATCAGGGTCATGAGAGGTGAGAGAAATAGAAAGATACTGTTCAAAGGGTACAAACTTTCAGTTGTATGGAGGAATAAATTCTGAGGATCCACACCATGGTAACTATAGTCAACAATATATTATATCTTTGAAAGTCTCTATAAGAGACGAGTTCTCCTGTTCTTACCACCACCAACAAGAACAACAACAACAACAAATGACAGTTAGGTGAGGTGTGGGATGTTTTAAATAATCTTATAGTAGTATATGTATTTCGCATATATATATATATATATAATATATGAAATCATCATATTGCACACACATCTTATAGTTCATAAAACTAGAATGACAAAAGGAATGAGGTTATATTAGTAGCCTACCAAAGTAATATCAGTTATCTTCCCCCTAGCCCTATTACTTCCCCTCTTGCCCCTCCATGTACTTGTTGGGTTGTAAATTAACAGAAAATGTCTTTACATTTGTGACTTTTAATAAGAATTTCAAACATACAAGTTAAATTTTAGAGTTTTAAAATATCATTTTTAATGTGTTTTATTAAAAAATAAAATAGAAAAATCATAAGGGAACAGTGAAGAACTAAAAACCAAAGTAAAAATCTAATCATGCATTTGTTTTCCTTTAACTTGAGACTTTGAATCACTAATTAACCTAAAAATACAAGCACATGCTATGTTAAATGTGGATGCAATGTAGTGTTCTTAAGTGAACCAGTATTCCGACACTAATAATTAATGAGTTAACAGCTGTGGCTATTTTGGAACACTTTAAAAATATAATTTTATGTAGAACATACAGGCTTACTGTTAAGTGAGAAATCATAAAATTTTAGATACAGAAGAAAATTTAAAGGACATATAACCCTTGGCAATACAAAATGCTACTTTCCAGAAGATGGCAGAACCTGTTATGTATGGTACTTGGGGCCTACCTGGAATTCAGTAATTACTTGCCTACTATCTTTTTTTCTGTGCTAGTAACATCTGATTACTACTATAATGATCTTATAGAACTTTCAATAAAGATCTGAAGAGAGCCAGACCTGTTTTTCATGAATTTTTGCCAATTGGCAGAGATGCTGGTTTCCTTACTACTAATTTATCTCTGAGATATCTTATAATTATTTCTAAAGTTTATCCAGCCCTGTTCAACAAAACAAATCAAAACATTTCTAACTGTTCTGGCAATTTCTCCTCTTGCACATGTCACTTTTTGACTGTGATGGCTCCTCCATTTCTTCCAAGGGATTATTGCTCGCAATAGTTGATGTAATGGTAATCTGAGTTAAATTCATCCATTCCATTTTAGTTTGCTGATTCAAAAAATGTCAACATTCACTCTTGCCACCTCTTGTTTGACCACATCCAATTTGCCTTGATTCATAGACCTAACATTCCAGGTTGCAATGAATTATTGCTCTTTACAATATTGGACCTTGCTTTTATCACCAGTCACATCCACAACTGGGTGTTGTTCTTTCTTTTACTTTTTCTCTTCTTTCTTTCTGGAGTTATTTCCCCACTGATCTCCAGTAGCATATTGGGCACCTACTGACCTGGAGAGTTCACCTTTCAGTTTCATATATCTTTGCCTTTTCATACTGTCCATGGGGTTCTCCAAGGAGGAATACTGTAGTGGATTGCCATTCTCTTCTCCAGTGGACCAGTGGGCCAAAATCACTGCAGATGGTGACTGCAGCCATGAAATAAAAAGACACTTACTCCTTGGAAGAAAAGTTATGATCAACCTAGACAGTGTATTAAAAAGCAGAGACATTACTTTGCCAACAAAGATCCATCTAGCCAAGGCTATGGTTTTTTCAGTAGTCATGTATGGATTTGAGAGTTGGACTATAAGTAAAGCTGAGTGCAGGAGAATTGATGCTTCTTAACTGTGGTGTTGGAGAAGACTCTTGAGAGTCCCTTGGACTGCAAGTAAATCCAACCAGCTCACCCTAAAGGAAATCAGTCCTGAATGTTTAGACAGTGTATTAAAAAGCAGAGACATTACTTTGCCAACAAAAATCCATCTAGCCAAGGCTATGGTTTTTTCAGTAGTCATGTATGGATTTGAGAGTTGGACTATAAGTAAAGCTGAGTGCAGGAGAATTGATGCTTCTTAACTGTGGTGTTGGAGAAGACTCTTGAGAGTCCCTTGGACTGCAAGTAAATCCAACCAGCTCACCCTAAAGGAAATCAGTCCTGAATGTTCATTGGAAGGACTGATGTTGAGCTGGAACTCCAATAATTTGGCCACCTGATGAGAAGAGCTAACTCATTTGAAAAGATGCTGATGCTGGGAAAGATTGAAGGCAGGAGGAGAAGGGGACGATAGAGGATGAGATTGTTGGATGGCATCACCGACTCAATGGACATGAGTTTGAGTAGACTCCGGGAGTTGGTGATGGACAGGGAAGCCTGGCTTGCTGCAGTCCATGGGGTCACAAACAGTCTGACACAATTGAGCAACTGAACTGAACTGAACATGTCATTTATAGCTACTTAAAATATTTTAAAAACCTCCTCTGCCTTAATGTCTTCCATCAGTCATTTCTCTGATGGAAGTCATTTCAAAATCTCTTAAACAAATTGTTCATTCCCAGTCTTCATTTTCTCNACTCCGGGAGTTGGTGATGGACAGGGAAGCCTGGCTTGCTGCAGTCCATGGGGTCACAAACAGTCTGACACAATTGAGCAACTGAACTGAACTGAACATGTCATTTATAGCTACTTAAAATATTTTAAAAACCTCCTCTGCCTTAATGTCTTCCATCAGTCATTTCTCTGATGGAAGTCATTTCAAAATCTCTTAAACAAATTGTTCATTCCCAGTCTTCATTTTCTCACTGTCTCTCATACTTTCTGCCCAAAAATAACATCCTCAACATACTCAGTTATGGAAATGATCTCTCGAAAATAAGTATATCATATATATATATTTTTTCCTCTGTCCTTTAAAGTAGCCTATTTTGAAGATCTCATTACTTTACTTTGTTTCTCTTAATAAACCCTCTTAAAAACGACCTTCCTTGTATCTTAAAGAATTTTTTTAAAAATAATGTTGTCTCAAATATTATTTCATCATTGTTTTTACATTTGATGCTGTCTTGCACATCACGTAGGTTCCCCTGGTGGCTCAGACAGTAAAGAATTCGCCTGTAATTCAGGAGGCTTGGATTCAATTGCTGGCTTGAGAAGATACCCTAGAGAAAGGAATGGCTACTCACTTCAGTATTATTGTCTGGGGAGTTCTCTGAACAGCGAAGCCTGGCAGCCTACAGTCCATGCAACCACAAAGAGTCAGACACAACTCAGCAACTAAATGTATCCCTATTCAGAGCTCTCAAACACCCACACACTTACACTACCTTTTTCCTGAAAATGGGCCAGATTTTTAGTTATAAGTAATGAAGAGGAAAAAAGTATCAACAGCCTCAGGTATGCAGATAATACCAATATAAAAGCAGAAAGTGGGGGGCGGGAATAAAGAGCCTCTTGATTAGGGTGAAAGAGGAGAGTGAAAAAATCGACTTAAAACTCAACATTAAGAAAACTGAGATCATGGCATCTGGTACAATCAAATCATGGCAAATAGAATGGGGAAAAGTGGAAGTAGTGACAGATTTTATTTTTTTCTGCTCAAAAATCCCTGTAAATGGTGACTGTGCTGTGTTGTACTAAATCTCTTCAGTCATGTCAGACTGTACAAATCTATGGACTGCAGGCCCCTCTGTCCATGGGATTTTCCAGGCAAGAGTACTGGAGTGGGAGGCTGTAGCCTCTCCCAGGGATTTTCCTGACCCAAGGATTGAGCCCAGGCCTCCCACATTGCAGGTGGATTCCTTACCATTGGAGCCACCATGAAAGCTTGGATAGTGACGACAGCCATGAAATTCAAAGACCCTTACTCCTTGGAAGGAAATCAATGACAGATCTAGGCAGCATTTTAAAAAGCAGAAACATCACTGTGTCCACAAAGGTCTGTGTGATCAAAGCTATCACACACACACACACACACACACACACACACACACACACACACACACACGGCTTTTCCAGTAGTCATGTAGGAATGTGAGTGTTGGACCTTAAAGAAGGCTGAGCACTGAAGAACTGATGCTTTAAGTTTGTGGGGCTGGAGAAAACTTTTCAAAGTTCCTTGGACTGAAAAGATATCAGACTAGTCAACCCAAAAGGATATCAACCCTGACTATTCATTGGAAGGTCTGATGCTGAAGTTGAAATTCTAATACTTTGGGCACCTGGTGAGAAGAGCTAACTCATCTGAAGTAGCCCTGATGTTAGGAAAAGATTGAAGCCTAAAGTAGAAGTGATTAGCAGAGGATGAGATGGTTAAAGAGCATCACCAACTCAATGGACATGAGTTTGAGTAAACTCCAAGAGACAGTGAAGGACAAGTGAGCCTGGCATGCTATAGTCCATGAGGTCACAAAGACAGACATGACTTAACTGAACAGCAACAACAAATTAAGAGGAGTTTTCTTGAGAAAAGATTATCTGAGGTTGCTAATAATAGTCTTACAACCTTAATTAGCTTGCTTTATGATAATCTAATATCTGTTCTTGTTAGGTTAAAAAAAATTGGGCATTTTGCTTTTTAAAAACTTCAAAATGGGAGAAGAGTTCAATCAACCACAAGGACACATTTATAAATTGTTATATCATTCTTTAACAACTGGGCAGGAATTTGAAACTATCTTTTGTTTTAATATCTAATTTAAGGTAGCAGAAAAATAATATATTTATCACTCAATAATATTGTTTTGAAATAACAGAAGAAATATACAAATGAAATAAATTCATAACTCTGATGCAAAGTTAGAATAGGCCCCATCAACAAACTAAATGGCAGAGATCTTCTTGAACATGGAATAAAAATAAAGCCAAATGCATACCCGAGCTCCTTGAATTCTTAATTGACTTAAAAAAGAGACAGTAAAGAAGGAGTGAACTGTTTTGCATAGGATTTCCAGAATAATTTAAAAATGAGAGGAAATGCAGCAGAGAATCAACCTTGGTGTAGCCAGCAGAGAAATTAATTAGAGGAAGGAAACATTGGATGAATCCTTTATCCCCAGGATAAATCACAAATATAGCCAACCAAGTATAAATTAAACTGAAAAAATAGCCTCAAATTCTTAAGGATACCAAAAATTATGAAAACCTGAATGTAACGAAAACAATCTACCTACATTTGTATACACTCATCTGATCAACTACATGTTGAGATCACTTCTGAGATTTGAGTATGGCTTTTTCATGGATACTATGAGAAATCACTTTTGTTCATGTTTCAGAGTAGTTTTCTGTTGCTTGCATTTTTAAAAACAGATGTTCGGGGATATATACGTATATGTAATTGGTTACTGGGTTGACTTGATGCAGAAGTGATGAGACAACTTCTAGTGCCAACACAGACTCGCAGATGGGAAATTCACAGCAGAGGCAATGAAGATAGTTTTTACTGATAATGTAATTGGCTGGACACTTGTACACACTGAGGATGATATATGGGGAATAAACAAAAATGGTACTATGAAACATTGCGCTTTTATATTACATATATAACTAAACCTATGTTGCCTACATTTATTTGAATATTTTATGACACATCAGGAAAGGGTAATACTCCAACTATTGTAAGAAAACTGTCTAGAAGGAGCCACGGAATTTTACAAGTCACTGAATGACCCAATGACACTGAAATATCACTCACACTTAATAGAGAAATATTAACAATTGTTCCTGTCTTCTCTCATTCATTATTTTTCAAAAGGTAATGGTAATTAAAACACAATATGACCTGAATAGTTGAATGAACTTAAGAGTGAAGAAGAAAAAACTTCATTTAGACTAAATGAGAGAAATTTATCAATATATCCTATTCATAATTTGTGTTAAATGTATGGCCACAGATTTTATGGACACAAATCAAAGACAGAATGAAGTAATCTGGATTTGAGCTGAATTGCTGTATGTGAAATCACCAGATGTTCTGCATTTCATGTATTTGTTTGGGACCTCTTTAGTTATTAAAACACTTTCTGAGCTTGCAACAAAATTAAAATCAAAAAATGAAAGTCTTTGAGTGACCCAAGTGAAGGATCCAATAACTGCAGATTATTAAAAAAAAAAAAAAAAAAAAAAAACTGGATAAGATCTTAAAGAATACTTAGCATCTCATCTTGTCTCATGGTTATTTCCAGATTCATTTCTCTTGATCAAGTAAATTAATTGACCATTTTTTTAAAAATAGCGTTCTCCTATTGGCCCTCTGTAGGCCTGGAATATTTATTAGACATTTGTAATTTCTGATCTCATATTGAGTGGAATGACTCTTAGGGTTTTGTTACCAAGTGCTAACTGGTTAAATGCCATTAACAAACTAGTGCAATCATTGTAAAGACAGCACTACAGCATAAAAATCAGGGTTTATGGAATGGTCTGATACCAAAACATCTCTTGTTAATCAATCCAGGATTCATCAGGAGCAAAATTAACAATTCATATGTTCCAAAAACAAAAGATTCACTTGAATTACCAAGCTGTTCAAGCAGCTCTTTACCAGAAACTGTCCTCATCACTAACTTCCTTTTCTTGTCACTTTTAGTTCAATTCAGTTCAATTCAGTCTCTCAGTCATGTCCGACTCTTTGCAACCCCATGAATCACAGCACCCCAGGCCTCCCTGTCCATCACCAACTCCCAGAGTTCACTCAAACTCATGCCCATCGAGTCGGTGATGCCATCCAGCCATCACATCTTTTGTCGTCCTCTTCTCCTCCTGCCCCCAATCCCTCCCTCCATCAGGGTCTTTTCAAACTTTTCACATGAGGTGGCCAAAGTATTGGAATTTCAGCTTTAGCATCAGTCCTTCCAATGAACACCCAGGACTGATCTCCTTTAAGATGGACTGGTTGGATCTCTTTGCAGTCCATGGGACTCTCAAGAGTCTTCTCAAACACCACAGTTCAAAAACATCAATTCTTCGGTGCTCAGCTTTCTTCACACTCCAACTCTCACTCACATCCATACATGACCACTGGAAAAACCATAGCTTTGACTAGACAGACCTTTGTTGGCAAAGTAATGTCTCTGCTTTTGAATATGCTATCTAGGTTGGTCATAACTTTCCTTCCAAGGAGTAAGTGTCTTTTAATTTCATGGCTACAATCACCATCTGCAGTGATCTGGTCACTTTAGTAAAGCTATACTGTAATTATTAAACCAGGCGGCTCATGCTCTACTCATCTCCAGTCCAAGCACACCCTTCTAATATTTTAATTACATAATACCTTACCTAAGTTGCTGGTTCTTTCCATAGATCAAAAAAGTAGAAATGAATACTAAGCAATTGATATATGACACGATCTCTTCTCTAACTTCCTGTTTCACAATCTGAACAAACTGTATGAACAAGCTAACATCTAGAAGATCACAAGGAATCAATAAGCCTTCATATAAGCTTGCACACAGTGAGAAGTGGCAATGACTATGAACCTCTATGTCAATAATTAACTGGAATTACTCTTCTGTTTCTCTGAAAGTGTCATGGCTGAGCCAAATATTTAGAGGAAGTTTTGGGAGGATTCTGATTCCACCATTTCCCCAGATTGTCAGCATTCTACATAAAGGCATCTTTTCTTCCTACCATTTGTGAATACTGATTTTGTAAGTTGTGAGCAGTGACAGCCCTTTTCAGTAATAGATGGAGAGTCAGATCTTTCTCTTAAGTTATAGTTGTGAGTTAGTTTTAGTCCTCTGTATCTCAGAGCATTTCAAATTTCTCTATGGCCATTGATCTGAGTAACTCTTCCCTGAGAAAGGAAAATGCCTTAACTTTTGAATCCTAGAAATGGAAAGACAATAATCAGGGTGTCAATGTATTAGTAGAATGAAAGTTTAGAGAGCCTGGGATTCACCCTATGATAGGCCAAGAGGGACCCAGGCCATCTTTTCTGGTCTCCTCCCTAGTTACTGTGCTATGCTAATAATAAAGAACATCAACAACCCGCAAAATACCTAGCTCAATGAAGTTAGCTTATGAGCTAAGAGCAAAATGAAGTTATTGAATGTTGTTCTTTGTGGATAGAAATAGTAAATCCAAAACTATTTCAACCTTGATGCATTTGCAAAGATATCTCAGTAGATTTGAATTACACAAAGATGATAATTCCAAATACATCCCCACTTATTTCCTGAGTTTTTCTAGTACATAAGATAGAGAGTTCCTCAGACCAAAAGGATTATGAATATGATCATAGAGAAAGTTAATAAAGCCCCTACAACTTATTATGAAATTATTGATCTAGCAAATATATATTTTTTCCCCACATTTTAGTGTCGGGTTTCACCCTACCAGACCAGTAGGATACTATTTAAATTATGACTCAGGGATATTTCAATTATTTTCTTTTTCTATCACAGTTTAGATAATAGGTAACCTGACCATCTCATCTTTCTCAGGAAAGCCCTCTCTTTTCTATAGCAAAAGTATTATATTATGAACTAGAGACCAGGATTAGCAAATAACCTAGATGTAAGATACATACACCATATAGTTAGAATAATTGTCCTAAGAAAGTATGCCCTTCATGAATATTCTGACAAATCTAGTGTTCTTAAACATTTTAAGATATATCCCTCAAGAAATATTGTACACTGCAATCCTTTAAATAAGAACATGATTGAGTATATATACACACTTATTTAGAACTCTGGATTTTGGAGACAGCAAAGATCAATGGAGATGTATCTCTGTGTGTTTATATCTGCATGCATGTGTACTTAGTCACTTCGGCGTGGCTCTTTGTAACCCTATTCATCAGGCTCTCTGTCCATGGGATTCTCTAGGCAAGAATACTGGAATGGGTTTACATGCTGTCTTTCAGAGGATCTTCCTGGCCCAGGGATCAAACCTATGTCTCCTGCATTGCAGGCAGATTCTTTACCACTGAGCCACCAGGGAAGTCCATATCTAGATCTATCTCTACAATTTTTGATCATGTATCAAAGTTTGAATAGTTTCATCATGAGTTTAAAAAGTTGCAAATACTATTGTAGAATTCTAGAAAATTGTGAATAATGACATTTCAAAAAGAAAAATGCTTATTTTATTATATTATTTTACTGTAGCCCATGGAATAAAAACATCATAGTAACAGGACTCCAACCATCAAAAATTTATAAAAATATATGAGAAAGTTTTATTGTAGCAGTCAAAAGTGTTACATATCTCTTTATATTCCTTAAACTTGTATTTGTGTTCTGCTTCCCTTATAAAATTGAATCCTAATGCAATATCCTTAAGCACAAATAAACTTATTGATTATACTATCATGCATTTCTGCTACATAATAGTAAACTAAAAGGTCTTGTGTCTGTAAGATTCTAAGCATTAAATAATCTCTTTTATATCAAGCCATCATAACAATTATAATTAGCGGCCTCCTTAGCACATGTAGGCAGTGTGTCAATCTCATCATAGTAATTACAATTTACACACAATTGACCCAAATGACACAAACATATTAGGGATTTTAATAAGTCCATACTATTCTAGGGACATAGAGTATATATTTTTTATTAAAAAATAATCCCTTAATGCCAAAAAATGTCATTTTTTCTACTGTTTTGGTGTCTGTGAAAGAAAAGCACTTACTGCAAATTTGAGACAAGGCTCAGTACTAATTTTATGCTTCTTGTTTTTTGTTGTTGTTTTTGTTGAGATCTTTGTGCAGAGAAAGATTACTCATATGGACAAGATGGAATAGAAGGGATTTACTTGTAGTGTCAATTAGTGTTTAAAAGCCCTTCTAAATATAAACCATCAAAACCCAAAAGAACAAATTTTATCAAAAATAATTTTCAATTATATATCAGCAGACAACTCAATTATGTCCTTCTTCAAAGTTGTTAACAGCAAATAATTAGAAACTCCGTTGTTTGAAAAAGAATATATTAAAAAAAAAAACTCGGTAATTATAATAACTCTAAAAATAGTTTAAATGACTACTGATTATACTTTTGTTACTTTCATCTATATGTACCTTAATTAACCTGATATAGACAGAAGAAGTTAAAGTTGTAAAAGCTGTTTATTTCAAAACATTATTAAATTTTTTTTTGTAAAATTGTATATGAAGTCCATTAAATATATTTTTAATCACAACTCTAAAGATACTTTCTTTGTTTATTTAATATATGGGAAAAAGTCCATATAAAGTAGAAATTGAATTGCTTTTCATGTGTCCTGCCTATAGGCTGGCATTGTTCTAGTTAGTTAAACAATATCTTTGACTAACTGGTGCCTATGCAGTCCTAAATGCTTATTCTCATTTAGTCTAATTATCAAATTAGAACACTACCAGTCACTTTCAAACTAAGAGTATGTTATTCAGTAATGTCATGTCACTTTAAAATTATAAATTTGAAAGCAAGAGAAAAAAGAGAGAAAAGGAGGGGGAGGAGGAGAAGAAAGAGAAGATAGCCTAGGGAGAAGTGGAAGAGAAGACAGAAATGAGAAGAAAAAAAAAAAAAAAAACAAGGGAAGGAAAGATGAAAAAGAAGGGAGTCAGGGGATAGTTTGACCGTAGGTTTGTTATTCAGATGAAGTAAACTGTCTGCAGTATCTCTTACCAATGCTTTATTTGTTTTGATATCATAACATATACCCTTGGAAAATATTCTTTTTTTTTTTTAACTTGGACTGAGGAAGGAAGATTGAGTTTGCTAAGTAAAACTGTCATTGTTCTTGACCTCTTCTCTATACATGAATTCAAATAATATTCATGCCAAAAAATCATGTTTATTATGCTGCCTTTGGATTTTTAGCCAAAATATGTACAGAGAAATTTTCTACAGGTTTCTGGTGCTGTGAATAGACAGATAGATAGATGTATATGGTGGGTGCTAAACAACTTCAGTAATGTCTGACACTGTGCAACCATCATGGTCAACAAAAGAGTCCAAAATGCAGTACTTAGATGCAGTCTCATAAACGACAGAATGATCTCTGTTGGTCTCCAAGGCAAACCATTCAATATCACAGTTATTCAAGTCTATGCCCCAACCAGTAACACTGAAGAAACTGAAGTTGAACGGTTTTATGAAGACCTACAAGATCCTTTAGAACTGAGACCCACAAAAGATGTCCTTTTCATTATAGGGGACTGGAATGCAAAAGTAGGAAGTCAAGAAACACCTGGAGAAACAGGCAAATTTGGACTTGGAATGTGGAATGAAGCAGGGCAAAGACTAATATAGTTTTGCCAAGAAAACGCACTGGTCATAGCAAACACCCTCTTCCAACAACACAAGAGAAAACTCTACACATGGACATCACCAGATGGTCAACACCGAAATCGAATTGATTATATTCTTTGCAGCCAAAGATGGAGAAGCTCTATACAGTCAACAAAAACAAGACCAGAAGCTGACTGTGGCTCAGATCATGAACTCCTTATTGCTAAATTCAGACCTAAATTGAAGAAAGTAGGAAAAACCGCTAGACCATTCAGGTATAACCTAAATCAAATCCCTTATGATTATACAGTGGAAGTGAGAAATAGATTTAAGGGTCTGGATCTGATAGATAGAGTTCCTGATGAACTATGGAATGAGGTTCGTGACATTGTACAGGAAACAGGGATCAAGACTATCCTCATGGAAAATAAATGCAAAAAAAAGCAAAATGGCTGTCTGGGGAAGCCTTACAAATAGCTGTGAAAAGAAGAGAGGTGAAAGCAAAGGAGAAAAGGAAAGATATAGGCATCTGAGTTCCAAAGAATATCAAGAAGAGATAGGAAAACCTTCTTCAGCGATCAATGCAAAGAAATAGAGGAAAACAACAGAATGGAAAGACTAGAGATCTCTTCTGGAAAATTAGAGATACCAAGGGAACATTTCATGCAAAGATGGGCTCGATAAAGGACAGAAATGGTCTGGACCTAACAGAAGCAGAAGATGTTAAGAAGAGGTGGCAAGAATACACGGAAGAACTGTACAAAAAAGATATTCACAACCCAGATAATCATGATGACACAATCACTATTCTAGAGCCAGACATCTTGGAATGTGAAGTCAG
>SJXO01003610.1:104861-202202 GCA_006408615.1 Connochaetes taurinus | reverse complement strand
TTTTTTTTTTTTTTTTTTTCATATGGGGCCTTCATTATTTAAGTAAATTCCTTCTCTGTCCATTTCCTTGAGAGCTTTTGATATAAATGGGTGTTAAAAATTTTTTCTACATCTACTGAGATGATCACATGGTTTTTATCTTTCAATTTGTTAAGATGGTGTATCACGTTGATTGATTTCCATTTATTAAAAAATCCTTGCATCTCTGGGATAAACCCTGTTGATCACAGTGTATGATCCTTTTAACGTGTTGTTGAATTCTGTTTGCTAGAATTTTGTTGAGGATTTTTGCATCTTTGTTCATCAGTGATATTGACCTTCAATTTTCTTTGTGTGTGTGTGATATCTTTATATGGTTTGGGTAACAGAGTAATGTCCTCATAGGATGAATTTGGATGTTTTCATCTCTTAGCAATTTTTTGCAAGGGTTTGAGCAATATGAGTGTTAGCTCTTCTCTGAACATTTTATAGAATCCACCTGTGAAGCCATTTGCCCCTGGAATTTTGTTTGTTGAAAGATTTTTTTATCACAATTTTGATTTCAATGCTTGTGACTAGATTGTTAATACTTGTTATGTCTTTCTTGTTTAGTCTTAGAAAGTTGTACTTTCTGAGAATTTGTCCATTGTTCCAGGTTGTCCATTTTATCTTTACATTGTTGCTCATAGAAGTCTCTTATGATCCTTTACATTTCTGTGTTGTCTGTTTTAACTTATCAGTTTTCATTTATAATTTTATTGATTTGTGTCTTCTCCCTTTTTCTTGATGAGTCTGGCTAATGGTTTGACAATTTTGTTTACACTTTTTTTTTCTTTTCATTTATTTCTGTTATGATCTTTATGATTTCTTTCCTTCTACTAATTTTGTTTTTTGTTTACTTGATTTTTGTCTTGTTTCTAAGGTAGGCTTTACTGACATAAAATTCCCTCTTAGCACTGTTTTTGCTGCATCCTATATAGGTTTGTGGATGCTGTGTTTTTGTTAACATTTGTTTCTAGATCTTATTAATTCTTCTTTTTTCTTCAGTGACTTTCATTATTTAGATGTGCATTGACAAACCTCCATATATTTTTTTCTGTAATTCATATCTGATCACATAGCATTGTTGTCATAATGAAATGCTTAATACAATTTCAGTTTTCTGAAATTTCTCAAGCTTACTTAATCACTCAAGATGTGATCTATTTTGGAGAATGTTTTGTGTGCAGTTGAGAAAAAAGTGTATTCTGCTGCTTTTGGATCGAATGTTCTATGTCAGGTTCATCTGGTCTAATGTGTCATTTCTATCTGGATAAAGTGTCCATTTGTGTGAGTTGGGTGTGAAGTCCCCCACTATTATTGTGCTGCTGTTTCTCTTCCTCTCTTTTACATTTGTTTTTTTATTTTTATTTTTTAGATTCTTCAATTGGAGGAAATTTTCTATTTTTTTTTTAATTAGCAACATGAATTTTCTGTAGGTTTTTATTTTTTTCTTTTTTTAAATTTATTTATTTTAATTGGAGGCTAATTACTTTACAATATTGTATTGGTTTTGCCATACATCAACATGAAAATTTCTTTATAATGCTTTGCTAGTTTCTGACAAGCAACAGCACAGTTCAACCATAATTATATATACATGACCTCCCTCTTTACCCTCCCTGCCCTCTGTCCATCCCACCCTTCTTTGTCATCAGAGTGTGCAAGGCTGGGCTTCTGTTTTTTACAGCAACTTCTCACTAGCCACTATTTTACACATGATAGTGTATATATGTTGATGCTAATTTCTCAATTCACCTTACCCTCACTGTCACCCACTGTCTATAATTCTGTCCTGTACTGGATTCATCGGTAACACTTTTCTAAATGCTGTACATGTGCATTATTATGTGATACTTGCTTTTCTCTTTTGACTCATCTCACTATGTAAAAGAAGTTCTAGTTTCATCTACCTCACTATAACTGACTCAAATTCATTCCTTTCTATGGCAGAGTAATATTCCATGGTATCCATGTACCAGCATCTTTATCTGTTAATCTGTCAGTGGACATCTAGGTTGCTTTCATGTCCTGACTATTATAAATAATGGTGTAATGAACATTAGGGTACATGTGACTTTTTTCTTATTTTTTTAATTTATTTTTTATTTTTTTAAAATTTTTTATTTTGTTTTATTTTATTTTTATTTTACTTTACAATTCTGTATTGGTTTTGCCATACATTGACATGAATCCACCACGGGTGTACATGCATTCCCAAACATGAACCCCCCTCCCATCCCCCTCCCCACAACATCTCTCTGGGTCATCCCCATGTACCAGCCTCAAGCATGCCGTATCCTGCATCAGACATAGACTGGTGATTCGATTCTTACATGATATTATACATGTTTCAATGCCATTCTCCCAAATCATCTCACCCTCTCCCTCTCCCTCTGAGTCCAAAAGTCCGCTATACACATTTGTGTCTTTTTTGCTATCTTGCATACAGAATCATCATTGCCATCTTTCTGAATTCCATATATATGTGTTAGTATACATGTGACTTTTAGTATTTTATTTTTCTCAGAGTATATGCTGAGTAGTGGGATTACAGGGTTATATATTAAATGCACTCCTAATTTTATAAGGAATCTCCATACTGTTTTACATAATAACTATATAAGATTACCATCCCAACAACAGTGATGGAAGGTTTAATTTTGTCCACATCCACTCCAGCATTTGTTGCTTGTTGATTTTTGATGATGGTCATTCTGACTGGTATGAGGTGATACCTCATTGCATTTGTGATTTGTGTTTCTCTACTAATGAGTGATATTAAGCAACTCTTCATGTGTTGTAGGCCATCCGTATGTCTTCTTTGGAGAAGTCTGCTTAGATCTTTTACCCATTTATGGTGGGCACATTCACAAAAAGAAAAAGAAAAGAAAGAATAAAGAGGAATCAAAAAATAAGAGAGCAATCAAACCAATTAAAAAAACCCACAAATGAAAGCAAACTCTAAAAACTAGGATAGCAAAAATGCAAAACCAAAAACATGGGAACAAATACAATATTACAAAAAATGTTGTAGTAATCAGTTCAGTTCAGTTCAGTCGCTCAGTCATGTCCGACTCTTTGCCACCCCATGAATCACAGCATGCCAGGCCTCCCTGTCCATCACCATCTCCCGGAGTTCATTCAAACTCACATCCATCGAGACAGTGATGCCATCCAGCCATCTCATCCTCTGTCATCCCCTTCTCCTCCTGCCCCCAATACCTCCCAGCATCAGAATCTTTCCCAATGAGTCAACTCTTCTCAGGAGGTGGCCAAAGTACTGGAGCTTCAGCTTTAGCATCATTCCTTCCAAAGAAATCCCAGGGCTGATCTCCTTCAGAATGGACTGGTTGGATCTCCTTGCAGTCCATGGGACTCTCAAGAGTCTTCTCCAACATCACAGTTCAAAAGCATCAATTCTTCAGTGCTCAGCCTTCCTGACCTGCATACAGATTTCTCAAGAGGCAGGTCAGGTGGTCTAGTATTCCCATCTCTTGAAGAATTTTCCACAGTTTATTGTGATTCACACAGTCAAAAGCTTTGTCATAGTCAATAAAGCAGAAATAGATGTTGTAGTAATAGGGAGACAATAAATGGATTTATTTTAAAATAAAACATTATAAAAGAAAAAGTAAGAAAAAAAAAAGTAAAGAAATAATAAAATCAGAACAATAAAACAAACCAAAATAGAGAACAAATATAGCCCCTGTTTTAGTGGTTTAGTTGCACATATGCATATATTCATTCTTTTTCAATTCTTTTCCCATGTATTTCAATGGTTATGTATACATATTTAGTTGTGTGTATATGTTAATCCTAACTTCTTATATTATTCTTAACCTCCTTTTCCCCCTCAGGTAACTATGTATTTTTTTTTCTATGTCTGTAAATCTATTTATGTTTTGTAAATAACTTCACTTGTATCCTTTTTTTTTTTTTTTAGATCCCACATCATTCAGTTCGCCTGACTCTTTGAGACCTCATGGTCTGCAGCACACCAGGCTTCCCTGTCCATCACCAACTTCCAGAGCTTATTCAAATTCATGTCCATCGAGTTGGTGATCGAGAAGGGAATGGTAAACCACTTCAATAGTCTTGCCTTGAGAACCCCATGAACAGTATGAAAAGATCCCACATAAGTTGTATCATATGATAACTGTCTTTTTCTGTCTGACTTAACTCTAGTATGATAATCTCTAGGTCCGTCCAAGTTGCTGCAAATGGCATTATATCTTTCTTTCTTTCTTTTTTTTTTTTTATATCACATCCTCCTCCATTCAACTGTGGACATTTAGATTGCCTCCATGTCTTGGAAACTGTAAATAGTGCTACATTGGATTTAGGATGCTTGCATCTTTTTGAATTATAATCTCCTCTGGATATAAGATCTCTGTCCAGGGGTGAGATTGCTGGATCTCATGATAACTCTATTTTAATAATTTTAGTAACCTCTAGACTGTTCTTTGTAGTATCTGCATCAATTTAAATTCTTCATTTTGGGGGGTCCATTTGTTTCCATACAAATTTTAAGTTTTTGTTCTAGTTCTGTGAAAAATTTAATTGAAATTTGATAGAAGTTGCAATCCATCCATAGAGTGCCTTGGATAGTGCAGACATTTTAATAATATTGAGTGTTCCAATCCAAGAGCAAGTGCATATAGATCAAGGTGCATGATCACCACCATCTTATAGTTGTGTTTTTTTTTTTAATTTTATTTGTTTACTTTACAATACTGTATTGGTTTTGCCATACATTGACATGAATCCATCACAGGAATAGTTTTTGAAGTAGAAGCCTTTTGGATTCTTAGGAAGATTTATTCCAATAATTCACATTTTAGAATGATTTAACTCATTCCAGTATTCTGTGCTCAGTTGCCCAGTCATGTCTGACTCTTTGCAAGTCCACGAGTTGTTACCTGCCAGGCTCCTTGTCCATGAGATTTTATAGGCAAGAATACTGGAGTGGGTTGCCATTTGCCCCTCCAGGGGATCTTTCTGACATAGGAATTGAACCCCTGTATCTTCTGTATCTCCTGCTTTGGTAGCTGGAGTCTTTACTTGTGAGCCCCCTGGGATAGTATTTTAGCATGACAAACATTTCTTTCCCTCAGTATGATTTCAAAGGATTATTCTCTTTTTATAAGAAAGAGCTGCATTAAGAATTTTTTGATGGCTGTAGATAGCAAAATGGAGGTTAAAGCAGAGCCTGATGTTCCTAAAGTCACGCACCTTGATCTATATATCCTTGTGCCCAATCCATATAACACAAATTATTTGTTGTTCCCATTAGTTGGAGGAAGCAATAGAAAGCTTTGGACTACAACTAAGCCCTCTATAATGTCCATTTTCTATGGAACTCTTAAATTCTAGTATTGTGCTTCAAGAGTCTTGGAAAATTCTGGATTAGATTTCATTTAACTGATATATATTTAATAGTTTATATACTGTGATTAAATATTTGTAGTAAAATCTAGCACATACACTCATATGGAAAACGTTTTTTACCATATATAAGAATAGAAAAATCTTTGACATGATGCCAAAATAATTCAGAATATAGATGTGACAATGATATTCTTCAACTCTCTTTGTAATTATATTGCAATTTAATTAAATATTACAAGGCACTGCTGTGAGTCTGTATTTTGTTAAATTTAGGGTTCATAAATCCAAGATAAAGAGAAAAGAAATATTTGTTTCTCATCATTTTTATTAATAATTTCTTTGTAACATCCATTTATTATTAGAAAATGCATGTTGGAAATTAAAAAATCTATTTCTAAAAACATCTTAAATTCTCAACTTCTGGCACATTTGTCTTCTAACATAAGATCAGTTCAGTTCAGTTGTTCAGTCATCTCTGACTCTTTGGGACCCCATGGACTGCAGCATGCCAGTCTTCCCTGTCTATCAACAACCCCCAGAGTTTACTCAAACTCATGTCCATTGAGTCAGTGATGCCACCCAAACATCTCATCGTCTGTCATTTCCTTCTCCTTCTGCCTTCTATATTTCCCAGCATCAGGACCTTTCTAAAGAGTCAGTTATTTGCATCATGTGGCTGAAATATTGAAGCCTCAACTTCAGTATCTGTCTTTCCAATGAATATTCAGGATTGATTTCTTTTAGGATTGAATAGTTTGATCTCCTTGCAGTCCAAGGAACTCTCAAGGGTCTTTTCCAACAACACAGTTCAAAGCATCATTTATTTGGTACTCAGCTTTCTTTACAGTTGAAATCTCACATCTGTACATGACTATTGAAAAAACCATAGCTTTGACTAAATGGACCTTTGTTGGTAAAGTAAGTCTCCACTTTTCAATACGCTGCTTAAGTTGTGTTTTCCAGTGGTCATGTATGGATGTGAGAGTTGGACTGTGAAGAAAGCTGAGCACCAAAGAACTGATGCTTTTGAACTGTGGTGTTGGAGAAGACTAGTGAGAGTCCCTTGGACTTCAAGGAGATCCAACCAGTGTATTATAAACGAGATCAATCTGGGTGTTCATGGGAAGGACTGATGCTAAAGCTGAAACTCCAATTCTTTGGCCACCTCATGTGAAGAGTTGACTCATTGGAAAATACTCTGATGCTGGGAGGGATTGGGGGCAGGAGGAGAAGGGGGCGACAGAGGATGAGATGGCTGGATGGCATCACCAACTCGATGGATATGAGTTTGAGTAACTTCGGGAGTTAGTGATGGGCACAGAGGCCTATGGTGCTGTGATTCATGGGGTCGCAGAGAGTCGGACACGACTGAGCAACTGAACTGAATTGAACTGAAGTTGGTCAGAGTTTTTCTTCCAAGGAGCAAGCACCTTTTAATTTCATTGCTGCAGTCACCATCAGCAGTGATTTTGGAGCCCAAGAAAATAAAATCTATCACTGTTTCCATTGTTTCCCCATTTATTTTCCGTGAAGTGATGGGGCCAGATGCCATGATCTTAATTTTCTGAATGTTGAGTTTTAAGCCAACTTTTTCGCTCTTCTCTTTCACTTTCATCAAGAGGCTCTTTAGTTCCTCTTCGCTTTCTGTCATAAGGATGGTGTCATCTGCATATCTAAGGTTATTTATCTTTCTTGCAACAATCTTGATTCTAGCTTGTGCCTAACACAGCCAGGCATTTCACATGATATACTCTGTATATAAGTTAAACAAACAGGGTGACAATATACAGCTTTGATGTATTCCCTTCCCAATTTGGAGTTAGTCTGTTGTTCCATGTTCACTCCTAACTGCTGCTTCTTAACCTGCTTACATATTTCTCAGGAGACAGATAAGGTGGTCTGGCATTCAGATTTCTTGAATAATTTTCCACAGATTTTTTGTGACCCACACAGTCAAAGGCTTTGGCAAAGTCAATGAAGCAGAAGTAAATATTTTTTTTCTGGAATTATCTTGCTTTTTCTATGATCCAATGGATGTTGGCAATTTGATTTCTGCTTGCTCCATCTTTTCTAAATCCAACTTGAACATCTGGAAGATTTTGGTTCATGTACCGTTGAAGCCTAGCTTGGACAATTTTGAGCATTACTTTGCTAGTGTGTGAGATGAGTGCAATTGTGTGGTAGTTTGAACATTCTTTGGCATTGCCTTTCTTTGGGATTGGAATGAAAACTGACATTTTCCAGTCCAATGGCCACTGCTGAGTTTTCCAAATTTGCTATCATACTGAGTGCAGCACTTTCACAGCATCACTTTTTGGGATTTGAAATAGCTCAGCTGTAATTTAATTACCACCACTAGCTTTGTTCATAGTGATGCTTCCTAAGCCCCTGTTGACTTCTTACTCCAGGATGTATGGCTTTAGGTGAGTGATCACACCATCATGGTTATGTGGGACACTAAGATCTTTTGGGTATAGTTCTGTGCTTTCTTGCCACCTCTACTTAATATCTTCTGCTTCTATTAGTTCCATACCATTTCTGTCCTCTATTGTGCTCATCTTTATATGCAATGTAACTTATGATACATTTTATCAAATGGCTCTCTCTATTTATCATATCCTTTGTTGTTCTCTAAAAAAGTGATGGCTATCCCAATAAAATTGGGGATAAATACAGTACACAAGGAAGTTTTTATTTCCTAATCACATTTTAAAAATCCATTTGAGGAGTCAGTCCTTGGAAATATGTCTTTTATATAATACGTTTGAAAAGAAAAGTTGTGGATCCCATATAATTTTCCCTTGGCTATAGTACTTTCTTACAGCAGAGGAAAAGAAAGCTCTCTAAACAAACAGAATAAGCCAGATAGGCACATCAGGAAAGAATAGTAAAATGAGCTCATCAAATTTTTACTATTAGTTAGTGGATTTTTTTAAAAAATTCATGTCAATGATACATTAGCAACTGGAGCACATTCTCACTGTCTTCTGTTTGGCTTCTCATTGGCTTCTGTCAACTCCCAGCCTTCCACTTCCCACATAACATACTGACTCTGATTTCCATCTGAGGAAAGTACTACCTTGGATGACTAAAGATGTAAAGGAGAAAAGAATGTGCACTGATTCCTTTCATTCTCTCTTGAGATGTTCCAACATTGAAAAAGCAGTAGCTGAGAAATGTATTTTCACACAATTTGCATGCAAACTTTCACACAAAAACTTTCACACAATTTTTATGTAAACTATAATAATTTACTTGGTCTTTCATATAAGAGAGAAAGAAAAAGACATCCATTAATATTTTCTCGTGTGTAAGAGAAACATGATAAAAATAGAAAGATGAATTTGAATAGCAGCATTTTAAAATTGTTGATACTTTGAAAAATACCACATTTACAAACATGATGCCTTTCAAGAACAGTGAGGTTACTGATCATGATGCACAAAGAAACAATTTCATGATTTATCCAATGCATACCAAGAATATATGCAGGAAAGGAAAAAATCCAATGGGACATTTTATAGCTTCAGCATCAACATTATCTCTTATGTTATTTCCATGAAGCATTGCTATAGTAATATCTAATGCAAAATTTAAAACATTGAATTAAAGCAATCATCTTGATAACATTAAATAATTTAACTTCAAATCATGATTTTCAGAGTAATTTGTGTTTAATTACAACCCTGACTACAACGGCCACTCTAACATAGTTGTAGCAGAGAATTTGGCCCAGTAGTTTGTGATATCAACACAATTCTTCTTTTCAACTCTCATTTTTATATGCCACTTTTCCTTTTCTGTTTATAGGTATCACTGATTTTTTTTTAATGGGGAAAAGCACATGAAACTTAAATTTTCCAGAAAATGTGCAAAAGTAGCTATCATTATGTGCCCAGGGTGTCAGCAATTAGCCCAAAACCAAATGAACCCAGATCTGAATTAGAAAGGCATATTTATACTGTTATACTGTGTTCTGCTATATAGCATTAGCTCAATTGCCTGTTATCATCAGTCCTTGAAAGACAAGTTATGTGTGCCTGTGTTTAAAGATCCTAGAGGTTCCTGGTAGCTGGATAATTATTGCAAAGCAGAGAAATACTAAGTATGGATGGAAAGTCATCCCCAGTGGTGCATCAGAAATATGGTATTTGAATCTCTTTCAGAGAGCTGTGAAACATGCATGAAAGCTCATCACCTGATTAGCAGTTGCTGTTAAGGATGCAAAACTGCTCATCAATACAACAATCACATTGAGACACTTTCTGATTTAATTTGCTCTTCTGTTTGCTTTTGTTTGTTAGTTTTAGGATTACAGTATATCTAATATCCCATCACTTCATGGGAAATAGATGGGGAAACAGTAGAAACAGTGTCAAACTTTATTTTGGAGGGCTCCAAAATTACTGCAGATGGTGGCTGCAGCCATGAAATTAAAAGACACTTACTCTTTGGAAAGAAAGTTATGACCAACTTAGGTAGCATATTCAAAAGCAGAGACATTACTTTGCTGACTAAGGTCCATCTAGTCAAGGCTATGGTTTTTCCTGTGGTCATGTATGGATGTGAGAGTTGGACTGTGAAAAAGGCTGAACACTGAAGAATTGATGCTTTTGAACTGTGCTGTTGGAGAAGACTCTTGAGAGTCACTTGAACTGCAAGGAGATCCAACCAGTCCATTCTGAAGGAGATCAGCCCTGGGATTTCTTTGGAAGGAATGATGCTAAAGGTGAAACTCCAGTACTTTGGCCACCTCATGCGAAATTTTGACTCATTGGAAAAGACTTTAATGCTGGGAGGTATTGGGGGCAGGAGGAGAAGGGGATGACAGAGGATGAGATGGCTGGATGGCATCATTGACTCGATGGACGTGAGTCTGAGTGAACTCCGGGAGATTGTGATGGACAGGGAGGCCTGGCGTGCTGCGATTCATGTGGTTGCAAAGAGTCGGACATGACTGAGTGACTGAACTGAACTGAACTGAATATGACTTGGAGGATCATTAGGTAGGAAATAATTTTATTCCTGAAATCAAGAATTCTTAGAAAATCTATCTTCATAAAGGAAATTTGGTCTATGGACCAGGTGTTTTAACATCACCTGTGAATTTTCAAGAAACACAAAATCTCAGGTTTTGTGTGTACCCCAGACCTAGTGAATAAGAATTATGTTTTAATAAGATTCTAAGGCAATCCATTTTCTGTAAAATTTGAAAAACATTGCCTTCAAAATAAACTAATCATCCTTCTTTTTATAGAACAGAATTTCTTTCATATGTTCAAGCTTACAGATTAGATATCTTAGGCAGTAACATAAGCACTGGCTTCATAACCAGGACCAATTCAAATCATCTACCACATATTTGCTTTACAATTCATGTACTGTGACCTCACCAGGATTAATTTACTAATTTCTGAAGTGAGAATATTAGATACCATACTAACAGCAAACACTTTGACTCATAATATAAAATTATACAAATGAGGAAATAAGAGAAATGTGAATATGTGGGATTACAATTCCATGTGTGTGGAAGGTTGTCCTGAAGATCTTATGAACTGATATATACAAGAGTTACAGCACAATCCAGATGCTTTCTGATTTCCAGCCCAGTGTACTTCCTTAAACTTATAACTTCCTATCAGCTCTCAGAGTGTAGATATACTCAGTGGCTCTTTGGGGTCATAGTTGGTGATGGCCATCCAAGAATGAAAGGATGAGAAATGGATGGAAGTCTCTCAATAGTACTCTGACTTCCTAGAAAGAAAGAAGGGAATCTAAATTCTAGATTGCATTTTGCAGCTACTTTTATTTTAGGAACTCATATTTTCCAAAATATTACAGTAATCCCCAATATTCAAATATGAGAAGAGATAAACGATCCAACAGGAATGAATGGGAGTTCCTTTGCAAGAGAAGATGCTTCTGAGCCTTAAGACTTGTGGCAGTCACTCAGATGTTCAATTCATTTTACATAGTTACCCAACATGTACTATATGACATTTTATGGCATGCTAATCATACACTCATTACCAGGTCATAATTGTTGCCTCTGAAATCTCATCATATGGGGAGGGGGAGGGGAGAAAAAAGCAAAAAGAGCAAAATAAAACTTGATACCATTGTGAATAAAAAAATAAATATCTGTACAAAGTGCTATCGGAGTAGGAGAGGACTTGTGATAGGTGATCAAGAATTTTCTCAGAACAAAGAGAAGAGTCTTGATGAAAATTTGTTGTGAAGGGAAGCAGATAGAGGGCAGTACAAAGAATTATGGCTGAAATAGCTAATTCTTCTCTTCCTTTTCTTCTTCTAACTAATAAACATAGGTATTTTATCCTTAACAAGTTCATGAAACAGTGTTGTCTATTGTGTCATTTGAAAGGAAAAGTGAAAGTTACTCAGTCGTGTCTGACACTCTGCAACTCCATGGATGTCCACGGAATTATCTAGGCCAGAATACTGGAGTGGGTAGCCTTTGCCTTCTCCAGGGGTCTTCCCAACCCTAGGATCGAACCCAGGTCTCCAGCAGTACAGGCAGATTCTTTACCAGCAGAGCCACAAGGGAAGCCCCATTTTAGAACACACTTAGCTGTGTTCTAATATGGGGTTGAATTCAGCATTATAGGACCCAGTAAAATAAGGGTAGGTTGTTTCTATCTCTGGAGATTAAAAGATGAAATTAAGCAATTACATAATTTCAGTTAAGTCTCAGCTATTAACTGGACATTTGTCTATTGTTTGAGCCACAGCAGAGTGTGGAGCTCTTTTCCTTCTTCTCCGAAACATGTAGACATTCACATGCTCCTCTTCCATGAAGTAGATTTTTAAAATGCAAATTTTGTGCCAAACCTAAGTGAAAGTGAAAGTGAAGTCACTCAGTCGTGTCCAACTCTTTGCGACACGTGGATTGTAGCCCACCAAGCTCTTCCGTCCATGGGAGGCAAAAATCACTATTAAAAGATAGCCCAGAGATTTCAATTCAGAGCAAAGGAGATTAACACATCTGCAAGTGTCAATTAATAAATGTTTAAAAAATTGGAGGGGGGAATATAAAAAATGGTACATCTTTCCATCATTACACAATTTAAAAATCTGCAATTTCAACCAGGATGATTCTTATATAGATAACATAAAAATACTTTATTTTCTTAGGCTCCAAAATCACTGCAGATGGTTACTGCAACATGAAACTGAAAGACCCTTGCTCCTTGGAAGAAAAGCTATCACTAAGCTAGACAGCATATTAAAATGCAGAGACATTATTTAACCAACAATTTCTGTATAATCAAAACTATGTTTTTTCCAGTAGTCACATATGGGTATGAGAATTGGACCATAAAGAAGGCTGAGCACCGAATAATTAATGTTTTTGAACTGTGGTATTGGAGAAGACTCTTGAGAATCCCTTGGACTGCAAGGAAATCAAACCAATCAATCCTAAAATAAATCAACCCTGAATATCATTGTTAGGATTTATACTAAAGCTGAGGCTCCCATCCTTCACCCACATGATTGGAAGAGCCAACTCATTAGAAAACACCCTTGATGCTGTGAAAGATTGAAGGCAGGAGGAAAAAGGGACGACAGAGAACAAGTTGGTTGGATGGCATCACCGACTCAATGGGTATGAGTTTGGGCAAGCTCCAGGAGATGGTGAAGGACAGGGAAGCCTGTAGTGCTGCAGTCCATGGGTTCACAAAGAGTGGTACATGACTGAGTAACTGGATAACAACAGAAACACTTTGGCTTTTATTTGTTTTAATCTGTGTGCAATGTTGCCCTCTGCTTTATCATCAAGCAGTTTTAAGGAGTAAATATTACTCATGATCTTTTTGAACTTTTTCTTATATTTGAAAAACTGTATGCATCATTTGTTGCTTGTACTACTTGATATACATTGAGTATTTTGTAAACAGGAATTAATTATGCTCCTCACAATTCAGTCTTCATCATCAATTATCTGGAATTTAAAGACTCTCTCTCTCTCTCTCTCTCTCTCTCTATATATATATATATATATACACATATAAATTTATACCTCAGAATTTATGTACAAATACAGATAAAATATAAAGTATCATTCACATACAATTTCCACCATGAAGTAGTATTATTTGATATTGAAAACTGAGTTAATAGTAATATTTTCCATATTCTTTCAGGTTACATACACATTCTTAAAAAGAATATCATAGTTAATTTAAAATAAGCATGCAGCTATACTTTAAATGTCTCCTTTCTTTGATTTACATGATGACTTGGTTTATATTTCAAGGTGTGTGTGTGTGTGTGTGTGTGTGTGTGTGTGTGTGTGTGTGTGTGTGTGCACTTAGTTGCTCAGTTGTGTTTGATTCTTTGCAACCTCAATCCTGGGTTGGGAAAATCTGCTGGAGAAGGGATAAGCTACCCACTCCAGTATTCTTGGGCTTCCCTGATGGCTCAGCTGGTAGAGAATCAACATGCAATGAGGGGTACTTGGGTTAAATCTTTGGGTTGGAAAGATCTCCTGGAGAAGGGAAAGGCTACCCACTCCAGTATTCTGACTTGGAGAATTCCATGGACTATATAGTCCATGGGGTCACAAAGAGTCGGACACAACTGAGCAACTTTCACTTTTCTTTCATATAGCCTGCCATTCTCTTCTGTCCATGGAATTTCCTGGTGAAGAATGCTGGAGTGGAGAGCCATTTCCTACTCCAGAGGTTCTTCCCATCAAGGGGTTTAACTCACATCTCCTGCATAAACAGGCAGATTCTTAGCCATTGCACTACTTGGGAACCCCATATTTCAAACACTGTATATTAATATATACTTTGTGGTCACGATTATTTGTGAACATGTTTTACATCAGTACTTGTTTGCAATTTCAGATAATTCATGTAGAATAGCTGACAATTTAAAAAAAGTATATTTTTATTATATAAATCATTAACAAATATAACAAAGTTTTCCAAATTCCTGAAGAAAGTTAACTAAAGAAAATGAACGGAAAATCACTAATAGGTTAATAATATTATTAAAAATATTTGTTCCCAGAGAAGAGCAGGTGTGTCTACACACTAACTTGGGGAAAATAAAAGTAATTTCAAAAGAAATAGGTTGGAATCAGTCTGTTAGCAAACTAGTTAGAAAAACAGCTGAGTGAATCTGATACTGCAGAATATACTGAGTCCATGTTAAATCATTTAAATAAGCATATAACCATTTATACTTCATTCATTTTGATCTACCTTATATATCCATAGACATTTTTAAAACTGAAACCTCAGTATATAATGTAAAATAAATATACTGTAAAATTGATTTAGTATAAGATTTTATTAATAATTCACCAAGACAATTAAAAACAACTGCAATGGTGATTGTGATATTATTTCTGATGAATAATAGTTCCTGTTTAGAATGACTTTCATTGAAAGTATAATACATAGAGAGGTAGCTGATGTCTGTTTCAAAAAATAAAAAAGAGTGAAGGATGAACAATACTTTAAGCAATCATTCCATGAGATGCTGAAACTTAATATTTACAAATCACCACTCAGTCTTAATTTTCTGCTCTTCCCCGTATTACTCCAACTCTTTCCTTCCATATTACCTTCCACTTCCTGAGTTAAATAAAAAGTGGAAACTAGTGGTTCTCTAAAAAGAATATACTCATTTATATACCCAAGCCTTTATATACAATTTTCCTTTGTCTGTAATGTCCCCCTCATGCTTTCTCACTTGCCTATTTTGCTCTTCCTCGGTCTTTCCTGGTAACTCAGACGGTAAAGAATCCACCTGCAATGTGGGATACCTAGGTTCAATTCCTGTGTTGGGAAGATCCCCTGGAGAAGGGACTGGCTACCCACTCCAGTACTCTGGCTGGAGAATTACATGGACAGAGGAACCTGGCGGCTGCATTCCATGGGGTTGTAAAGAAATAGACAGGACTGAGTGACTTTCACTTTAATTTCCTAAAAAAAAACCAAATACCTTCTCATTTTATGGTGATCAGCTCAGGCATCATTTCTTCTATGGACTGTGTCTTCTCATTGATGAACCCTGCCACAGGGAGATGACATCTTCTTTTTGTTTAATTGTGTTTCCCCTTTCCTTGTGTACAGGCTCTTTGATGGAGACATTTCTTTTGTGCCTTTAGTCTTTTCTTTTTTCTTTTTTTTTTTTTTTTTTTTAGTATCCACTATCTTACAAATTGAAGAGATATTGGACAGATATCAATATATATTTAAACTTTCTTTGAATTAATCAATTTTATAAGTGAAAAGTTGTGTCCCATAATTCAGTTAGAAATTTTGGCATTAAACAACAAATAGCTCAATTTAAAATACCTTAAATAATGATAATAAATTAAATTATAATAAATTAAATTCACATAGCAAGGATATGTTCAGTCACTGTCATGTCTGACTTTTTGTGACCCCCATGGATTGCAGCATGCCAGTCTCCTTTATCGTCCACAATTTCTTGGAGTTTGCTCAAATTCATGCTCATTGAGTTGATGGTGCTATCCAGTGTTCTCATCTTCTGCCATCTCCTTATCCTTTTGCCTTTAGTTTTTCCCAGCATCAGAGTCTTTTCCAGTGAGTTGGCTCCTCACATCAGGTGGGAAAAGTATTGGAGCTTTAGCTTTAGTATCAGTTCTTTGGATGAATACTCAGGATTGATTTCCTTTAGGATTAACAAGTTGGATCTCTTTGCAGTCCAAGGGACTCTCAAGAGTTTTCTCCAAGACCACAGTTCAAAAGCATCCATTTTTCAGTGCTCAGCCTTTTTTATGGTCCAATTCTCACACCTATATATGACTACTGGAAAAATCATAGATTTGACTATACAGAAATTTGTTGGTTAAATAATGTATCCACTTTTTAATATGCTGTCTAAGTTTGTCATAGTTTTTCTTCCAAGGAGCAAACATCTTTCAATTTAATGGCAGCAGTAAAGCGTCTGCCTCCAATGCGGGAGATCCGGGTTTGATCCCTGGGTCGGGAAGATCCCCTGGAGAAGGAAATGGTAACCCACTCCAGTATTCTTGCCTGGAGAATCCCATGGACGGAGGAGTCTGGTAGTCCACAGGGTCGCAAAGAGTTGGACATGACTGAGCGACTTCACTCACTCACTCACTCACTCACTCACTCAGTCACAATCCACAGTGATTTTGGAGCCAAGATAATACAATATATTACTGCTTCTTTTTTTTTTTCCCTCTATCACCCATGATGCCATGATCTTTGTGTTTTGAATATTGTGTTTTAAGCCAGGTTTATCTCTCTCCTCATCTACCCTTATCAGGAGGCTCTTTAAGTTCTTTGCTTTCTGCCGTTAGAGTGGTATCAACTGCATATATGAGATTGTTGATATTTCTCCTGGCAAGCTTGATTCCAGCTTGTAATTCATCCACCTAGCATTTCACATGATGTAATCTGCATGTAATTTAATTAAGCAGAGTGATTATACACAGCCTTCTTATACTCTTTTCCCAATTTTCAAACAGTCACTTGTTCCATGTCTGGTTCTAACTGTTGCTTCTTGACCTGCATATAGGTTTCTCAAGAGACAGGTAATGTGGTCTGGTACTCCCATCTCTTAGTCAAAGACTAACATGGTCAATGAAGAAAAAGTAAATGTTTTCCTGGAACTTCCTTGCTTAGATTTGATAAAGCAATTCCTTTTTAAAACAAACATTCTATGAAATAAAACTTACAGTTTTGAAATTCTAAAATATAGCTAACAATCTTAAACTTAATTTCTTGCTTGGTAGTAAAATTTGCCACAATATTTAATAGCTTCTCCCAACAAGATGTGGATTCAGCTACACTGTTATATCTGAGCTGCCTTTGTGACATATTCTGATCATTATATATACCAGCAGTGCTAATTGTTTTAGTTTTGAGCTTCACCCTCAAGAATATTTGCTGTTTCTACTCTTGATGATCTTGGAATTTAGCAACCATCAAACAAATTGAATCAGCATTACCTACTGGAGGTTGACAGACTACACAAAGCAAAATCCAGCCATTTGAGCTGCAGTTGTTAAGTTCATCATATTTCAGCCATCTTGATAACAGATGCACAAACAAGCCCAACCAAGATGAGCCAGACCAAGCCAGATCAAAAGAAATGCCAAACTAAACTCAATCCAAATTGCTGACTATAAAATCTTGTGTTACACGAATAGATGTTGGATATACCTATGGCCAATTCTTGTTGGTATGACAGAAAACCACAGAATTCTGTATAACAAATATCCTTCAATTAAAAAGTAAGTGACAAAAAGCAGTTATTGTTCTTTGTATTTTTGTTATTATCACTTATGTTTAATTGCTTCATAATGTTATATTGGTTTCTACTGTACAACACTGAATCAGCGATGAATATACATATATCCCCACACTCTTGATCAGGCTCTTGAAATTGTTACACAACAAAAGTTGTTGCATATAAATTCTATACAGTATATTTTCCAACTTTTATTCTTTATTTTACTTAGATAAATATATCTTTATGGCATATTTTGCTGTTGCCTAGTCCCAAAATCATGTTTGACTCTTTTGTGACCCCATGGACTGTAGCCCGTCAGGCTCCTCTGCCCAAAGGGTTTCTCAAGCAAGAATATTGGTGTGGCTTGCCATTTCCTTCTCCAGGGGATCTTCCTAACTAAATATATTTTTAATTGGTCTTCATGAAAAGACAAAAAATGGGACTTCCTTGAAAAAAATACTATATATTTTAAAATTTTATATCAAATGCTACTTCACTGTAAATATTCTTCAGGGTTCTAAGCACACAATATCCAGTAAATAATTCCAAATTCCATGCGTTGTATTTGCAAATCATTCTCTCACATTGGTGGCAGTGGTGGTTTAGTCACTAAGTCGGGTCCAACTCTTGTGAACCCATGAACAGTAGCCTGCCAGACTCCTCTGTCCATGGGTTCTCTAAGCAAGAATACTGGAGTGGGTTGCCATTCCCTTCTCCACCCAACTCAAGAATCAAATCCAGGTCTCTTGCATTTCAGGCAGATTCTTTACTCACATATTAGCTGCTCTTAACTTTGTTTGAAGCAGAAGCATCTTATTCTCTCACCTCTTAGTTTTCTCCTCTAAGGATGCTTAAAATAGCTTTACTTCAGTAAAGAAAATTACTCAAATTGCATCCATGGTGCTGAAAGTAACATTAATTTATTCTTTTCTATGATCAGATAAAATTTCATTTTGATAAGTCAGTTCAGTTGTTCAGTCATGTCTGACCCTTTGGTATTCCATGACTGCAGCACTTCAGGCTTCCTTGTCCACCACCAAGTCCTGAAGCTTGCTCAAACTCATGTCCATTGAGTAAGTGATGTCATCCAACCATCTCATCCTCTGTCATCCCCAGCCCCTGCCTTCAATCTTTCCGAGCATCAGAGTCTTTTCAAGTCAGTCTGTTCTTTGCATCAGTTGGCCAAAATATTGGGGTTTCATCTTCAATATCAGTACTTCCAATGAATATTCAGGACCGATTTCCTTTAGGATTCACTGGTTGGATCTCCTTGCTGTCCAAGGGACTCTCAGGAGTCTTCTCCAACACCACAGTTCAAAAGCATCAATTCTTCAGTGCTCAGCATTCTTTAAAGTCCCACTTTCAGATCCATACATGACTACTGGAAAAACCTAGTTGTGACTGGACAGACCTTTGTCAGCAAAGTAATTTCTCTGCTTTTAAATATGCTGTCTAGGTTGGTCATAGTTTTTCTTCCAAAGAGCAAGCATCTATTAATTTCATGGCTGAAGTCACCATCTTCAGTGATTCTGGATCTCAAGAAAATAAAGTATCTTACTGTTTTCATTGTTTCCCCATTTGCCATGAGGCAATGTGACCAGATGCCATGATCTTAGTTTTGCGAATGTTGAGTTTTAAACCAACTTTTTCACTCTCGTCTTTCACTTTCATCAAAAGGCTCTTTAGTTCCTCTTCACTTTCTGCCATAAGGGTGGTCTCATCTGCCCAACTGAAATTATTGATATTTCCCCTGGCAATCTTGATTCCACCTTGTGCTTCATCCAGCCCAGTGTTTCTCATGATGTACTCTGCATAGGTAAAATAAGCAGGGTGACAATATAAGGCGTTGACATACTCCTTTCCCAGTTTGGAGCCAGTTTGTTGTTCCATGTCTGGTTCTAACTGTTGCTTCTTGACCTGCATGCAGATTTCTCAGGAGGCAGGTCATGTGGTCTGGTATTCCCATCTTAATAATACATCAAATATTTATGATCTTTTAATTCTTCCCTCCCATCTTTTGTTGTTTTTTGTTTTTTTTCTCAGAAAATTGACTTTTATCCTTACACTTATGATGTCAGGGTCACAAAAGATGTGCCTTCATTCCTGACACCATATATGCACACATTATTGCCTAAAGTATGAAGGAGAAAAAATGTTTTCTATGATAAGTTCTCCTTTTTTTAGTCAACAAAAATATTTTTCTTAGAAAACCCTTTAATAGATTTTAGTTTATGTTGCATTGCTCGAAATTTCATTTGCACATTATTTATATGAGTCTGCAACTTTAAGAATTAGTCCAAATTTGTTCCCACCTGTTTTTGCAGATGAAGTATCATTGAATTACAGACATGCTTACTCACTTACATACAATCTGTGGCTGTTTTCCCACTAAGATAGCAGAGCTGTGTAGTTGTGACATAGCTTGTATGATCTTCAAAGCAAAATTTATTAACTCTCTGGCCCTGTATAGAAAAATTTTTCTGACCCCTGCTTACAGAAATTCCCTTGAAAAATATATAGTGTTATCATGATGGGTATAGAAAACTCATGATTCATCTCCCTTGTTGTTTAGTTGCTAAATCATGTCCCACTCTTGCAAATCTGTGGATTGTAGCCCACCAGTCTCCTGTCCTTGGGACTTCCCAGGCAAGAATACTGGAATGGATTGACATTTCCTTCTCCAGGGGATCTTCCTAACACTAGGATCCAACCCTCTTCCTTTGCATCTCTGGCATCGACAGATACATTCTTTACCACTAAGCTACAAGGAAAGTAATTCATCTCATAGGCTTGTGTATATTGCTTACTAAACAGATTTGAGTTTCTATAAAGAAAAAGATAACTGTTTAAAGCAACCAAAATCTTTGCCATAGCATCTATTAAGAGGAAAATATCTGTGTTTGAAGAAGGATGAAGAAATAAAGTACCTAACCTTGTTCTCAACTTAGGTTATCATTTCTAAAAGCACAGTATACAACATAATTTCCAAAAAGTGTGATAAATGCTTTCTATGACATAGGAACAGATCCAAAGGTTTTGGAGGGCCTTTTTAAAAAATCACTATCAGTTCAGTTCAGTTCAGCTCAGTTCATTTCAGTCACTCAGTCGTGTCCAACTCTTTGAGACCCGATGAATCACAGCACGCCAGGACTTCCTGTAAATCATCAACTCCCGGAGTGCACTCAAACTCACGTCCATTGAATCAGTGATGTCATCCAGCCATCTCATCCTCTGTCGTCCCCTTCTCCTCCTGCCTCCAATCCCTGCCAGCATCAGAGTCTTTTCCAATGAGTCAACTCTTCGCATGAGGTGGCCAAAGTATTGGAGTTTCAGCTTTAGCATCATTCCTTCCAAAGAACACCCAGGACTGATCTCCTTTGGAACGGACTGGTTGGATCTCCTTACAGTCCAAGGGACTCTCAAGAGTCTTCTCCAACACCACAGTTCAAAAGCATAAATTCTTCGGCACTCAGCTTTCTTCACAGTCCAACTCTCACATCCATACATGACCACTGGAAAAACAATAGCCTTGACTAGACGGACGTTTGTTGGCAAAGTAATGTCTCTGCTTTTGAATATGCTGTCTAGGTTAGTCATACCTTTCCTTCCAAAGAGTAAGCGTCTTTAAATTTCATGGGTGCAATCACCGTCTGCAGTGATTTTGGAGTCCCCCAAAATAAAGTTTGACACTGTTTCTATTGTTTCCCCATCTATTTCCCATGAAGTGATGTTGACCGGATGCCATGATCTTTGTTTTCTGAATGTTGAGCTTTAAGCCAACTTTTTCACTCTCCTCTTTCACTTTCATCAAGAGTCTTTTTAGTTCCTCTTCACTTTCTGCCATAAGGGTGGTGTCATCTGCATATCTGAGTTTATTGATATTTCTCCTGTCAATCTTGATTCCAGCTTGGGCTTCTTCCAGCCCAGCATTTCTCATGATGTACTCTGCATATAAGTTAAATAAGCAGGGTGACAATATACAGACGTGATGTACTCCTTTTCCTATTTGGAACTAGTCTGTTGTTCCATGTCCAGTTCTAACTGTTGCTTCCTGACCTCAGGGATGGCGGCCAAGAGGAGCAATCCCACGTCCAAGTAGTGGTGGCTGCATGGGCGCAAGAGGGCCGAAAGGAGCTACTCCACGTTCAAGGTCAGGAGGGGTGGCGATTAGGAGATACCCCTTGTCTAAAGTAAGGAGCAGCAGCTGCACTTTGCTAGAGCAACCGTGAAGAGATACCCACGTCCAAGGTAAGGGAAACTCAAGGAAGATGGTAGGCGTTGCAAGAAGGCATCAGAGGACAGACACACTGAAGCCATACTCACAGAAATCTAGTGAATCTAATCACACTAGGACCACAGCCTTGTCTAACTTAATGAAACTAAGACATATCCTGTGGGGCCACCCAAGATGGGAGGGTCATGGTGGAGAGGTCTGACACAATGTGGTCCACTGGAGAAGGCAAACTACTTCAGTATTCTTGCCTTGAGAACTACATGAACAGTATGAAAAGGCAAAATGATAGGATACTGAAAGAGGAACTCCCCAGATCGGTAGGTGCCCAATATCCTACTGGAGATCAGTGGAGAAATAACTCCAGAAAGAATGAAGGGATGGAGCAAATGCAAAAACAATACCCAGTTGTGGATGTGACTGGTGATAGAAGCAAGATCTGATGCTGTAAAGAGCAATATTGCATAAGAACCTGGAATGTCAGGTCCATGAATCAAGGCAAATTGGACGTGGTCAAACAGGAGATGCAACAGTGAACGTTGACATTCTAGGAATCAGCTAACTAAAATGGACTGGAATGGGTGAATTTAACTCAAATGACCATTATATCTACTACCGTGGGCAGGAATCCCTTAGGAGAAATGGACTAGCCATCATGGTCAACAAAAGAGTCTGAAATGCAGTACTTGGATGCAATCTCAAAAATGACAGAATGATATCTGTTCGTTTCCAAGGCAAACCATTCAATATCACAGTAATCCAAGTCTATGCCCCAACCAGTAACATTGAAGAAGCTGAATTTGAATGGTTCTATGAAGACCTACAAGACCTTTTAGAAGTAACACCCACAAAAGATGTCCTTTTCATTATAGAGTACTGGAATGCAAAAGTAGAAAGTCAAGAAACACCTGGAGTAATGGGCAAATTAGGCTTTGGAATATGGAATGAAGCAAGGCAAAGGCTAATAATTTTGCCAAGAGAACGCACTAGTCATAAAATTACATAAATTATTTTAAATCTTAGTATTTCCTTTTTTCTCAGTGAGAGACACATTTATATTTTCTGATCTTATTGCTATCCTATAATCTTTCTGTGTCTCTTGTCTTCTTGACCAATAATTGTTGCTGTTGTTCAGTCGTTCAGCCATGTCCACCTCTTTGTAACACCATGGAGTGCAGCACACCAGGCTTCCCTGTCCTTCACCATCTTCCAGAGCTTGCTCAAACTCATGTCCATTGAGTCAGAGATACTATCCAAACACCTTGTCCTCTGTCATTCCCTTATCCTCCTGCCTTCTCTCTTTCCTACCATCAGGGCATTTTTCAATGAGTTGCCTCTTTGCATCAGGTGGCCAAACTGTTGGAGCTTCAGCTTCATCGTCAGTCCTTCCAGTGAATATTCAGGACTGACTTACTTTAGGATGGACTAGTTTGATCCCCTTGAAGTCCAAGGGACTCTCAGGAGTCTTCTCCAACACCACAGTTCAAAAGCATCACTTCTTCAGTGCTCAACCTTCTTTACATTCCAACTCTCACATCAATATATTACTACTCATAAAACCATAGCTTTGACTATATGGACCTTTGTCAGCAGAGTAATGTCTCTGCTTTTTAATACACTGTCTAGGTTTGTCATAACTTTTCTTCTGATGAGCAATCATCTTTTAATTTAATGGCTGCAGTCACCATGTACAGTGATTTTGGACCCCAAGAAAATAATATTTCACTGATTCCATTGTTTCCCCATCTACATGCCATAAAGACAAGGGTTGATTTTTTTTTTCCTGTCCTTCTCAAAGTTATAATATTATGAACTTGATCCACTCTTTCAGGATGAACTGGCTCTAATTTCAGTTTTAAAGGGTACTTCTTTATGACTGTGTTTCATTCTAAATATCGGCTAATACCTAATTCCTAATTCCTCAGACATGCAGACATGTGCTGCTCTTCTATCTCCTACCACTTAAGTGTTAATATACCTAGATAGATGTTGTTTGATCATTTTTCTTCTTTGTATACATGTTCTGGTTGTTCCCTTCTACCTGTAATTCTACTTATTTAATACAATGACTCAAAAATTTATTAGTTAAAAAGAGATTTTAAAGTTCAGTTTTCAACTTGGACACATTTCCATGCAATTATCTGTACTTCTTGGAGCATAGCATAGTTATCTGTGCTCCCGTGACTTATCAATTATTCCCTGTCTGCTTGGAAAGCTGTTCTCTACTTGGGCTTCCTGAATAACTTAATCTCTTTGGAAAAATAATTTAAATTGCAAATTAAAACTTGAGCGCTTGCTTCTGTCCTCTTTTAAAAATAGGATTTAGTAACTTCCCTGGTGATCCAGTGGTTAAGACTCCCTGATTCTAATGCTGGGGCAGGATTCATCCCTGGTTAAGGAACTAAGATCTCAAATGCCACATGGAGCCACCAAATCTATATCATATATATATATATATATATATATATATATATATACACACACACATATATCAGATGACATCACCCTTATGGCAAAAGCAAAGAGATACTAAAGAGCCTCTTGATGAAAGTGAAAGAGGAGAGTGGAAAAGCTGGCTTATATCTCAACATTAGGAAGATGAAGATCATGTCATCAGGCCCCATGATTTCATGGCAAATAGATAGGGAAACAATGAAAACAGTGACAGACTTTATTTTCTTGGGATCCAAAATCACTGCTAATTGTGACCACAGCCATGAAATTAAGAAATGTTTTCTTCTTGGAAGAAAAATTATGACCAACTTAGATAGATATTAAAAAGCAGAGACATTACTTTGCTAACAAAGGTTCATTTTTATCAAAGCTATAGTTTTCCAGTAGTCATGTATGGATATGAGAGTTAAACCATAAAGAAGGCTGAGCACCAAATAATTGATGCTTTTGAATTGTGTTGGAGAAGACTCTTGAGAGTCCCTTGTTCAACAAGGAGATCAAGCCAGTAAATCCTAAAGGAAATCAAGCCTGAATATTCACTGGAGGAACTTTTGCTGAAGCTGAAGCTCCAATACTTTGGCCACCTGATGTGAAAAGTTGACTCATTAGAAAAGATCCTGATGCTGGGAAAGACTGAAGCAGGAGGAGGGGAGAGCAGAGAATGAGATGGTTGGATGGCATCATTGACTCAATGGACATGAACTTGTGCAAGCTCTGGAAGATGGTGAAGGACAGGGAAGCCTGGTGTGCTCCAGTCCATGGGGTTGCAGAGTTGTACACGACTGAGTGACTGAACAATAAAAAATGTGGTACTTATTCTAATCATAAAAGTGTTATTTTCATGTTGTAGACTGGGGCTTCCTAGGTAGTGCTGTGGTAAAGAATGTGCCTGTCAAGCAGGAGACACATGAAATGCAGTTCAATTATTCAATAGTAAAGATGCCCTGGAATAGGAAATGACAACTAACTCCAATATTCTTGCCTAGAAATTCCATGGTAGAGGTGCCTGGTTGGCTACAGTCCGTGGGTCTCAAAGGGTCATATATGAGTAAGCAAATGAGCACACTCATGCTACAGGTTATATAAACCACAAGTTCCTCTGTATTCTACAAATTTGTAATGTTAAATGATTTATTAAGTTCAGTTCAGTTCAGTCACTCAGTTGCAAGCAATCAAACTTAAAGCCTAAGGAGCAAAAAGAAAAAAAAAAAATCAAACAAACAAAAAACTTGGCATAAAATTTGTTTTCTGTCATTTACTTTTTTGTGAAGCTTAAAAAGTTATTGACCATTTTAGCTTGTTTTCTCAGTTATTAATAGTGTAAATAGTATGGGGGTGTGGAGGCTAAAATTTATGATAAATGCTAAGCTATATGTCAAATTCCTTTCCTCCTCTCCAAAGACAATATATAGTGTGAAATGTAAAACTGTTAAACCCTCAAATTACTTTGTTAGTATTTCTCTTCTAACAGTATTTTGTCATTTATAGTATATTTACCTCTCTCTTTAACTGTAAGCAACACAATATAGCACACAAAGGGAAAAGAAAGAGTTTAAGAGTTAACTTTGGCTCCATGGCTACCACATGTACAAATTCATGCATTATACAGTTGCCAAATAAGAAAGATATTTCCTCACCACAATCTTGGTGAGAATCAAATGAATAATCAATATATGTGAAAACACAAGACATTATACCTGGTTACAATAGGCATTTTTAAAATGTCTCTTCCTTTTTTCTCACCTTTGTCTCCTAGAGGACAATATGTGTAGCTGATTCATCTGTATTAATAGTATCCCTGTGACTTGTAAATATCTGGCATCAGTAATATTTATAGAATGAAAAAACTGAAGAAGTAAACTACTTTCTGAAATTCAAGGAAGGTTAAAGTCATTGTTATCTTCAGAATTTTTTGATTTAGAAGTGCAGTTTAAATTCATGGAATTTGAGTGAGTTTACCACATTAATTTTTTTTTAATACTGAAAGAATTGTTTTATGAATTTTGTATAAATTGGTGCATAAATCTGTTTAAAAATTAAAGTTTGCCCAGGTTTTTAAATAATTTTTGATTTAATGTAAAGAAAAGAAATCAGCATAAGATAATTTTTTTTTTTTCAAATTTCTCTAAACTCTGTATGGCAAGTTATCTTCAGAATTTTTTGATTTAGAGGTGCAGTTTAAATTCATGAAATTTGAGTCAGTTTACCACATTAATTTTTTTTAATACTGAAAGAATTGTTTTATGAATTTTATATAAATTGGTGCATAAATCTGTTTAAAAATTATATTGTTTGCCCAGGTTTTTAAATATTTTTTATTTAATGTAAAGAAAAGAAATCAGCACACGATAACTTTTTTTTTTTTTTTCAAATCTCTCAAAATTCTGTATGGCAAGTTATTCCCTATAGCATTTTTGCTTGCATTTTAAATGAATTTTAGTTACTAAGAAATCTACTAAAAAACAAATTATTAAAAAATGACTATGTATTCTTCTAGTTTGCATGTATATTAGAAAGACCATATATATATATGGTCTTACAGTTGCCAAATAAGGGTTACTTATTTCAGTTAGTACTAACAGCATATAGTAGCAGTGGTGATCTTATTCTTTTTGCTGATGGCTTCCTTTTTAATATATTTGTGTAATGCATACTGTAGAAGATAAGACTGGTTCTGATATTCAAGTCGATCTCCAAAATTACCCTTTAATTAGCTTATCAGAAATGTCAACTTTCTGTTCAGTTCAGTTCAGTCGCTCAGTCATGTGCGACTCTTTGCGACCTCATGAATCACAGCACGCCAGGCCTCCCTGTCCATCACCATCTCCCAGAGTTCACTCAAATTCACATTCATTGAGTCAGTGATGCCATCCAACCATCTCATCCTCTGTAGTCCCCTTCTCCTCTTGCTCCCAATCCCTCCGAGCATCAGAGTCTTTTCCAATGAATCAACTCTTCGCATGAGGTGGCCAAAGTACTGGAGTTTCACCTTTAGCATCATTCCTTCCAAAGAACACCCACGGCTGATCTCCTTTAGAATGGACTGATAGGATCTCCTTGCAGGTACGTTTAATTATATAACCACAATCCAAACAAGTTTAATACTCCACAATATTTGTATTCAAAACAACAATAATGCAGTCCCCTATTCTGAATCCCATGCTAGGAATATGATGATGGATATAATATAAACTCTGTTCTCTAGTATCTCACAGAATTTATATAAGATCTCCATTACAACCAGTAAACTAATTATTGATTATGAAAGAATGAAACCATAGAAAAAGTATAATATAATTTAGAACAACACGTTTTTTTAAGTCCTAAAAATTTGGAAAAGGTTGTTATGCCTCTACAAATCAGGATCATCCATGAGTTGTCATTGTTGTTAGTCGTTAAATCATGTTCAACTCTGTAACCCCAGGGACTGCCGCATGCCAGGCTTGTCTGTCCTTCAGTGTCTCCTGGAGTCTGTTCAACTCATGTCCACTGAGTTCAGGATGCCATCCAACCATCTTATCCTCTGTCACCCCTTCTCCTCCTGCTCTTAATCTTTTCAGACATCAGTTTTTCCCAATGAGTTGGCTCTTCTCATCAGATTTCCAAAGTATTGGAGCTTCAGCTATAGTATCAGTTACTCTAATGAATATTCAGGACTGACCTCCTGTAGAATTCACTCGTTTGATTTCCTTGGTCTCAAAGGGACTCTTAAGAATCTTCTCCAGCATCAGAATTGGAAAACATCAATTCTTCAGCGCTCAGGTTTCTTTATGGCCCAACTCTCACATCTATATATGATTTCTAGAAAAACCATAGATTTGACTATATGGACCTTTGTTGGCAAAGCAAAGTCTACACTTATTAATATGCTGTACAGGTTTGTCATGACTTTTCTTCCAAGGAACAAGCATCTTTTAATTTCATGGCTGCAGTCACCAACCACAGTGTTTTTGGAGCCTAAGAAAATCAAGTCTGTCACTGTTTTGATTGTTTCCCCATCTACTTACCATGAAGGGATGAGATAATATGTCATAATCTTAGTTTTTTGGGTTTTTGAGTTTTGAGTTTTTTGAGCTTTAAGCCAACTTTTTAACTCTTCTCTTTCACCTTCACCAACAGCCTCTTAGTTCCTCTTCATTTTGCACCATTAAAATGATATCATCTGTATATCTGAGATTGTTGATATTTCTCCCAGAATTCTTGATTCCAGTTTGGAAGTCATCCAGCCAAATATTTCATATGATGTACTTTGCATGTAAGTTAAATAAGAAGGGTGGCAATATACCACCTTAATGTTCTTCTTTCACAATTTTGAACCAGTCCATTGCTCCATATCTGGTTCTAACTGCTGCTTCTTGACCTGCATACAGGTTTTCAGGGGACAGGTAAGGTGGTCTGGTTTTCCCATCTCTTTAAGAATTTTTCCCAGTTTGTTGTGATCTACAGTGTCAAAGGCTTTAGCATAGTCCGTGAAGGAGAAGCAGATTTTTTTTTTTTTTAATTCCCTTGTTTTTCTATGATCCGATGGATGCTGTCAGTTTATCTCTGGTTCCTCTGCCTTTTCTAAATCCAGCTTGTACATATGGAAGTTCTTGGTCATATACTGTTGAAATCTAGCTTGAAAAGCTTTGAGCATTTCCTTGCTAGCATGCGAAATGAGCTCAATAGTACTGTAGTTTAAATATTCTTTGATATTTGCCTTTCTTTGAGATTAGAATGAAAACTGATTTTTTTAGTCCTGTGGCCACTGCAGGGTTTTCCAAATTTGCTGGCATATTGAGTGCAGCAATTACACGGCATCATCTTTTAGGATTTTAAATATCTCAGCTGGAATCCCATCACCTCCACTAGATTTGCCCATTTAACTTCACACTCCAGGATATGTGACTTTAGATGAGTGATCATGCCATCATGGTTATCCAGGTCATGAAGACCTTTTTTGTATAGTTCTTCCATAGTAGTAAGTCAAAATAATTTAATAGACATTTGAGTTGAGGGGAGAAAGTTGAGGATTTGGGGGCTTGCTCCTTCTCCAGTACTTTGGGCACCTTATGCTAAGTGTTGACTCATTGGAAAAGACTCTGATGCTGGGAGGTATTGGGGGCAGGAGGAGAAGGGGACGACCCAGGATGAGATGGCTGGATGGCATCATGGACTCAATGGACGTGAGTCTGAGTGAACTCTAGGAGATGGTGATGGACAGGGAGGCCTGGTGTACTGTGATTCATGGGGTCACAAAGAGTCGGACATGACTGAATGATTGAACTGAACTGAAGGGCAGGAGGAAACAAACGTGTTAGATTTTTTTCCCCTTCTCTATCAATTTAAAAGGAGATTTCTCTTAAAATTCTATGCTGCTGTAGCTCCACCTGAACTTAACTTTTCTCAAACCCTGAGCCAACCAATTTTTTTTTTTTTTGATGGAAATGTTTGTCTTATGCTATGTTAATGAACTATGTGTTTACCCTACATTCAAGTCTTCAAGTAGGTTTACCTAAGAACAGACTTGACAAACCTGTATGTTTTACTCATACATTGTTCTCCTAATCTATGTTAATTAAACTATGTTTTTTCTTGGAAACCTGTCATTCTTCAAGATTCATGTCAATCGTTTTATGGCCTGAGTTGACTCACGTGGTGCCAATGTTATCTCAAAATGCATGTTGTGGGTGAGGGTCCTGGTGCCACTCTGGGTTTTGAGACATCTGTTTTCTATAATTAACAACTTGCTAGTAGCTATATAACATCCCCCTAAAGACTAGCAGAGGTGCACCCTTTCTGCCCCCTTCTGATGTCTATGTCAGAAGCTTTCTCTATCTCTTTTATACTTTAATAAAACTTTATTACACAAAAGCTCTGAGTGATCAAGCCTCGTCACTGACCCTGGATTGGATTGAATTTTTCTCTTCCAGAGGCCAAGCATCCCAGCATCTTTCATGGTTCAGCAACAACCCTTCAATCCCATTACATATTCATATGACTAACTTTTACTTGCCCTATGAAAGAAACCTCACTCTAGGAGCATACAGTCAAGGGGAGGTAAAATATAACTTCACTCCCTCTTTAAGATATAGGGAAATCAGAGATTGGCTACTGTGACTAAGAATCGTTCAAAAAGTTAAAAATAAATAAATAAATAAGGCTCATAGTTCACGGGTCGTTGAAAATATCGGAAAATGAACCTTAACTTTGGCCAAAAGAGAAACATGAAAAAATAGAAAACACCTTTGAAAGTCAGACCTTCATTTTGCTAGACATTCTTTTTTGCAGACATTTCAAAGATAAAAAAGAAATCCTCCAAACAGAGAAATGGAGACAAAAAGAAGGCAAAAGGATAGTATCAATCAGCTTTCATCTGTTACAATGAACCCTGGTTTATGGATATTAGAATGGAAAAGGTAAGTTGCCTTACATGTTGGGGTATAAGCTGGTGTGAACATGTGGAAGTTCCTTTTTGAACAAAACTTTCTACAAGGTTTTTAGAAATAATTTTCAGCAAAGATGGCATCAATAGATAGCTAAGTACTGTGTTCGGAGTTGTTATGTCTATATTAGGGAAGAATAATCATAGAGAGTCTATTAAATGTTAAAATGAGTCAGTATTTTGTTTTGGCAAACAGGCAGCCTTTAGCAATAATTACTGTATTTTGGTAAAAGTTCTGCATAAATCAAGAGGCATATATTCCTGAAACTTTTCTGAACAGACACATACTCATATACAACTTAATTGTAAAGCACCAATATTTTTGGTACTTGTTCTGTACCAGCCACTGTTATAATTTTTCATGAATTAAACCATTTTCAACTCAATACAGCCATTTGATATGAGTTGTTACTATCTTCACCTAGTAAGTGATGGAAGCAGGACTTTTATCTAGGTGAACTTGCTTTAGAATATATATGTATACACATAAATAAAGAATCTAACTAAACACACACACACACACTGGTGAAAACTGAATTCTCTCAAAGCAGGTAGTGATAGAGTATAACATTCTAGATATTTATGAGGAATCAATATTTGTGAACAGAAAGGAGGGTTAGTGGGAACAAGCAGAGAAGACATAATTATTATTCAGTCCCAACAAAGCCTCTGCCAATCTGGTAAAGAGCTTTGGAGTGTAATCATGACCTGTATCTGGCCAAAATGAGTAGAACTTTATTCCCCCCACTTTGCTCAGCTATTGAACCTTGGCTGCTTCTGGAAGGACGTGATTTTGGATGGAATGTATCTCTACAGCTGAAATAAACCCCAGACAACTGGGGGCTGTCTGCTGATTGCATTGCTCAATTGACTGGGTAACAAATTCTTCTTGAAAAATAATCTAAGAGACCCATCTATAAGCCTATATATAAGATACATCTGTATACCTTACTATACACATGTATATACATAACACTCACTGTGAATATATATGTATTGATATGCATATATATATGAAAATTTATAAACATGCAACTTATTTGGTAGTATTATATATATTTTAAAAATCTGCCTGGCATCTTGTCCTTGGAAACCCACATCTTCCCAAATTCATGAAGCTTTTAGGAAGTTGACATGAGACAGAAAGGCATGTTACCATAAACATTGATAGCTACTACAGTGCACAAACTTCTGAATCAAACTCATGTTAAATCTAATACAGATATTCATGGTTAGTGAGTGGCCTATTGAGTTATTATTCAGGAATTAAAGCTTCCTTCTGGTTTTTCAAAACTATCTCTTGTCAGATGATAGATAAAGAGAGAGAGAGGAACTGTATGTTAGGTTTATGTGAATAAGCCTTAGAAGAGAGGGACTTTGCTTCTGTATCAAATTCCATTGATCGGAACTTGGTCACGTGTCCACACATAACTGGAAAGGAGGCTTGGATATATAATTTAGCTCTGCATCCCTCACCAAAGGAAAAAAGGTGAGGAGTACAACAAAATAGTGATTTCTAGCAAAGCAGAGTGCTTCAGACTTGATCAATATTACTGTTCTATCTCTTGAATTGAAGTGACTGGTCCAAGAAATGAGACTATAACCCAATAAGTCAAGCAGTTGATAGATTGCTAGCAATCTATCAAATGTGGAGACAGTTAATATTAATTTTCACTCAATCAATTAGTTGAATATATGTGAAATTGCACAACCAAGTAGTTACCTTCCCCAGGCACATTGAGGAATCCTATCTAAAGTCAGAGAGCAAAAGGCCAACATACAGAAATTTGGAGAGTTGCAAAAAGAAATTGGTAAATTGATAAATGCCCTAATGACATTTATTGAACCCCTTAATCTAGCCATTTTGAAGACTCCCTAGCATATAAAATTGAGACCCAGTAAAAGTGAAAAATTTGAAAGACTGAATGAATCATGTTTTCTTTTTTTTCCAAATATGCAATACACTGAACAAGAAAAGTATTACTTTCACCTATCTTAAATGATGTTCATTGGGAAGCAGATTCCATTGAAAACAAGGTCCATTTGCTATGCCATTCCAGTTTATCATTTAATTTACCTGAATGCAAGACTGACAAAAATGAGTTTCAACTGAAATTTGGGCAAGCAGGCTGAACACTAAGACCTATTGCTAAACATAAATATCCTTAATGTGGTGTCCAATAATAACAATAATAATAATAATGATGTTTTTACTGTTTGTTATGAGCTCATAGTATTCCCATTAAGCATCTGACTGACGGTTATTGGAATTTTCAGTGGCTGCTATTTTGAGAGAAATCCCAGGACTGTTCAGCAGCCTATGACAATCACAAAACTATAAAACCATGACATTAGAAAGTAGCAAAGCTACCCAAAGAGTAATCCTCATATACTTTCAAGAAACATGGAAATTCCTTCTAGTATATGGAATCTTTGATTGTCAAATTGGCCAAGGAACTTATTCTAATGGTAAGGCAGACTCTGTGATTGTTTCATGTCTCACTTTCTATTAATATATGAGAGTTTGGATTGTATTTGTCCTGACTTAGTGCACTTTGGGTATGTGAGAGAAAACTGAATTTAGGATTAGATATAGGTTTAATAATATAATCTGCATTTGAATTTGACCAAGATAAGTTTACCCTAGATTCAGAGGTTCTAAACATGGAACTAAAGACAAAAATATGACTTTGAATTGTCCATGTTAGGGACGAGGTGAGCATCTTAAGATTAATTTCATAGTAAATATAGACATTTTTAAATTATGTGAAAGGGAAGAGGATGTCTATAGTTTTATAGACAAATGATGGAATATAGTAAACATATATTTATTTCCTCTATAGCATTTTTTTGGGGGAATTCTATACATTTTATACAGTTTTCTTAAGATTGTCAGTTCTGTTGATGTATGGCAAAACCAATACAATATTGTAAAGTAATTAACCTCCAATTAAAATAAATAAATTTATATTTTTTTAAAAAAAGATTGTCAGTTCTAGTGTCAGGCCCTGGACCCTTATGGTACATGGTATAAACCTGGTCAATGCTAATATATCATTTCCCTGATAACAAATGACAATAACTGATCTAAAATACAGGGAAATTAACAAGTAGGACCTTTGAAAAGAGAGAGAGTTTAAGGCACAGGAATAAGTGTAACCAAAAGATAAGGAGAAAATGGTGGAAAATCTACTACTTTTAAATAATGTGCTTCTAAACACTGTGATTATTGAAGCCAATATATCACTGGATTTTCCTGTTTTATTTATAGCCACTTCTCTTTTCATAGCTAATTGGGGTTGGGTTTCTTTCTAATATATATAATATATTTATAACACAGACATATATGTTATATATATATATATATATATAAAACATATATACAACATACATTTAGTATAGACATAGTCTTATAGAGTATAGTGGTTTAGAGTACTTTCCACTTAGACTATCTTGCATTCTAAGGCCAATTCTGTTCTTAACATAGAGCTTAAAATAAGGTAATAACACATTATTATTTTACTCACACAAATTCAAACATGCATATTCATATAATTTCTCATCTCTTGCTTGCATAACACTTTCTTGATTCATTTTCAAAGAATATTAAAATTACTCCTTGTCAAAATGTATTAGGTTGGTGCAAATGTCATTGCGGTTTCAGACTGAGAAATTTAAATCATTATAACTAGGCATAAACATGTTTTCATTGATCAAAATAGGCACCACTGTAATCAAAACATTTTTGTTAACAATAAATAAATAAATTTCTGTAGCATGCAAATTGTGCTTCAGGATTCAACAAGCAAAGCCTTGGAAATCATTCTTTACCTCTTGCTGGTTGTGGAAGCATTTTCCCCCCAAAAAAGTTATCAAGATGCTTCAAGAAGTGGTGATCAGCTGACAAAAGAACAGGTGGAATATGGTGGATGAAGCAAAACTTCATAGCCCAATTCTTTCAACTATTGAAGCGTTGGTTGGTGGTGACGTGCAACCGAGCATTGTCATGGTGTATAATTGGACCCTTTTTGTTGACCAATGCTGGCTGCAGGCATTGCAGTTTTCAATGTATCTCATCAGTTTGCAGTGCATGCTTCTCAGATGTAACGGTTTTTCAGGGATTCAGAAAGCTGTAATGGATCAAATGGATGGCAGATCACCAAACAGTGACGAAGACTATCTTTGGGTGCAAATTTGGCTTTTTGGAAGTGCTTTGGAGCTTCTTCTCAGTCCAAACACTGAGTTAGTTATCATTAGTTGTCCACCGACTGAGAAATGGTCTGTTCTTGTGTAGAGTAAGAGAAGATGAGACTTTAAAATGATTATTTTAAAAAAAAAATGCTGTCAGTTTATGAGGCACTCATTTATCAAGCTTTGTAACACTTCTCAGTTTAGTTCAGTTCAGTCGCTCAGTCATGTCTGACTTTTTGTGACCCCATGAATCGCAGCATACCAGGCCTCCCTCTCCATCACCAACTCCCGGAGTTACTCAAACTAATGTCCATCGAGTCGGTAATGTCATCCAATCATCTCATCCTCTGTCATCCCCTTCTCCTTCTGCCCTCAATCCCTCCCAGCATCAGACTCTTTTCCAAGGAGTCAACACTTCGCATGAGGTGGCCAAAGTACTGGAGTTTCAGCTTTAGCATCAGTCCTTTCAATGAACACCCAGGATTAATCTCCTTTAGAATGGACTGGTTGGATCTCCTTGCAGTCCAAGGGACTGAGTCTTCTCCAACACCACAGTTCAAAAGCATCAGTTCTTCGGTTCTCAGCTTTCCTCACAGTCCAACTCTCACATCCATACATGACTACTGGAAAAACCATAGCCTTGGCTAGACGGACCTTTGGCAAAATAATGGCTCTGCTTTTGAATATGCTATCTAGGTTGGTCATACCTTTCCTTCCAAGGAGTAAGCGTCTTTTAATTTCATGGCTGCAATCACCATCTGCAGTGATTTTGGAGCCCAAAAAAATAAAATCTGACACTGTTTCCACTGTTTCCCAATCTATTACCCGTGAAGTGATGGGACCAGATGCCATGATTTTAGTTTTCTGAATGTTGAGTTTTAAGCCAACTCTTTCACTCTCCTCTTTCACTTTCATTAAGAGGCTTTTTAGTTCCTCTTCACTTTCTGCCATAAGGGTGGTGCCATGAGGTTGTTGATATTTCTTCCAGCAATCGTGATTCCAGTTTGTGCTTCTTCTAGCCCAGCATTTCTCATGATGTACTCTGCGTATAAGTTAAATAAGTGACACATACCGACATTTAAACTCTCTGAAAGTTGGTATCATGGAATTCTAAGTTTACAGCTTGTCCATCCCTTTACCATTCAAGAAGTTTGACATATTGTGAGAAATGAGCTAAGGGGATTCCTTTTTTGGGGGACACAAAAAAGAAGTGATTGCAAAGAAGCTTGCAGAAACAAAAGTGCATACTTTTGCTAAAAGTTTTGTGATGTTTTACAACTGAAAATAACATAGTTTTGTCTGGTTTTAAAATTATATTTGATAACAGTGAGTTTCCTAGGCTCAGATTCAAAATGCTAGATGTCTAGCTTAGAGTATGTTATAGTTGCTATTCTTCAGTTGCTAAGTTATGTCTGACTCTTTGAGATCCCATGGACTGCAGCATGCCATGCCTCCCTGTTCTGGTATGTAATAGAACCTCTCTTAAATGTTGTTCAATCATTTATAACATTAGAATGATATCTGAGTTGCAGATTGTCAAAATTATCAAAGTAAATAGATTAGGGGGAGACTGGAGATCAAGATGGTGGAATACGTGAATATGGACTCACCTCTTTTCACAAATAATAAAAATGCATCTACATGTAGGACAATTCTCACAGAATCAGGACACGAGTTCAATCCCTAATCTAGGAAGATCCCATATGCTCTGGAGCAACTAAATCAGTGCACCACAAATACTGAAGCCTGTGTAACTAGAGTCCATGCTTTGCAACAAGAGAAGCCACCACAATGAAACCTTCACACCAAAGCTAGAAAGTAGCCTCCACTTGCTACAGCTCATGTGCAGCAACAAAGACCCAGCACAGTCAATAAATAAATGCATACATAAATAAAGAAGCCCTCTCCAGTTATTAGGCCTCAAGTTCAAAAGGAAGGCAATAAAAATACTCAAGGATATAAGATAGGTAGATCACTGTGACAAAGAACTTGAAATTATAAAGAGGATCCAAAAGAATTAGAAAACTCAAGTGCTGAAATGAATACAGAGTAAAAGGCAACAGATTAAAATAAAATTAAATACAGAATGAAAAATTGACCTGAAAGTGAATAATATAAATCACCCAATCAGAACAGCATACAGAAATACAAAACATGAAAGAAATATATGAGGCTTATGGAATAAAATAAAACGTGCCAATTCATGCATAATGTCAAAAGAGGAGAAAAAAGGACCAAAATTCTATTTGGGAAAATATAGCCAAAAACTTTCCAAAGTTAAAGAAGGAAACAGGTACTCAAGATTAAAAAAAAAAAAAAAAAAGGCAAAAAGGAGCCAAAACAGATGAACCCAAACAGATCCACACAATGATACATTATAATTAAGATGGCAAAATTAAAAGGAGGATTCTAAAGACAGCAAGAGAAAATCAGAGTTAGTAACAAGGGGACCCCATAAGGCTATCAGCTGATTTCTCTATAGAAATGCTACAGGTCAGAAGACATGATAAGATACATTCCAAGTAGTGAAAGGGGAAAAACCTTCAATACTCTATCCAGCAAGATTATCATTTAGAATAGAAGGAGAGACAAACAATTTCTCAGACAAGCAAAAGTTAAAAGAAAACAATGATACTAAATATGCCTTAAAAGAAATATTTAAAAGATCTTTTGTAAATAGAAAAGAGCAAGAAACTATGGGAAAGAGAAAAACACAATAGGAAAAGCAAATATATAAAAAGATTATAGATCATTTAAAGAAGACAGTGCATTAATTTAAAAAAAATGTGAAAGTGATTATAACTACAATGAAAGCAAATGGACAAACATTAAGATACGAAATAGTGTATCAAAATTATAAAATTTGGAGAAGAGTGAGAAAATGTATATATATTTTTAAAAACAGTCAATCCAGAGTAAATAGACATAATAATGGGTAAACCTATTTTATAAGGGATAACCGCAATTCAAAGACATACAATAGATTTGCAGAAATGAAAAGGAAGATAACTTAAAAGAAATACAACACATTTGTTACAAGAAAACGAACAAATCACAAAGAAAAAACTAGAAAAAAAAAAGAAAGAAATACAAAATCACCTGGAAAACAATTTTTAAGATGGCAATAAATATACACCTATCAGTAATTACCTTAAATGTCAATGCACTGAATTGTCTAATCAAAAGACACAAAGTGACCGTTCGGATAATAAAACAAGTCTGCAATATGATGCCAAGAAGAGATCTACTTTAGGACAAAGGACACACATAGATTGATAGTAAGGAGATATAAAAAGATATTTCATTCAAACAGAAATGACAAACAAAGCAGGGATAGCAACATTGCATATCAGACAATATGGACTTTAAAATGAAAGTCATAAAGAAATACAAGGAAGGACAATATATAGTGATAAAAGGATAAAGAAAATGACATCACACTTGAATGTATATGCACCTAATGAATTGGCACTTAAATACAGAAAACAAATACTAACAGACACAAAGGGAGAAATTAACAAAAATACAATAATAGTTGGAGATTTTAACACCCTATTGATATGAATGGACAGAACTTCCAGACAGGAAATCAGTAAGTCAAGAGAGATTCTAAATAACAGAGTAGAAAAATCTGGATAAATAGATATTTTCAAGACACTAACCTCAAACACACAGAATGCATGTTCTTTTCAAGGGCATATGAAACATTCTCTAGGATAGATTACATACAAAGACACAAAACAAGTCTCAATAAGTCTGAGAGGCTAGAAATTATTTAAAGCAGCTTTACAATGGCATGAAAATACTAATCAACCACATAAAGAAACATGGGGGGTGGGGAGAGTGAGTAAATGATGAAATCAAAGAATAAAATTTTAAAATATCTTTAGATAAATTACAGTGAAAATGCAACCATAGAAAATCCACAGGATGCAGCAAAAGTAATCCTAAGAGGAAAGTTCATAGTAATACAGAACTTTCTCAAAAAAACAAGAAAAATATCAAATAACCTAACCTTCACCTAAATGAATTAAAAAGAAGAAACACAATATAAAAGTAGCAGAGAGAAGGAGATATTAAAAATTAGAGAAGAAATAGAGATTTTTTAAAAATAGAAAACAAATCAATAAAACCAAGAGCTGATGATTTAAAAGGATAAACAGAATAGGCAAACTTCTGGCTAGGCTCACTAAGAAGAAAGCATAGACCTTGGAGTATTACTCAGCCATTAAAAAGAATACATTTGAATCAGTTCTAATGAGATGGATGAAACTTGAGCCGATTATACAGAGTGAAGTAAGCCAGAAAGAAAAACACCAATACAGTATACTAACACATCTATATGGAATTTAGAAAGATGGTAATGATGACCCTGTATGAGAGACAGCAAAAGAGACACAGATGTATAGAGCAGACTTTTGGACTCTGAGGGAGAGGGAAAGGGAGAGGGAGAGGGTGGGATCATTTGGGAGAATGGCACTGAAACATGTGTCCTATCATGTAAGAAAAGAATCACCAGTCTATGTTCGATGCAGGATACAGGGTGCTTGGGGCTGGTGCACGGGGATGATCCAGAGAGATGATATGGGGTGGGAGGTGGGAGGGGGGTTCATGTTTGGGAACTCATGTACAACTGTGGCAGATTCATGTCAATGTATGGCAAAACCAATACAGTATTGTAAAGTAAAATAAAGTAAAAATAAAAAGTAAAACATAAAAAAAAGAAAGAAAGCATAGACCTAAGTAAGCAAAGTAAGAAGCAAAACAGGAGAAATAACAAACAATGCCACAGAAATATGAAAAACCATAAGAGAATATCATGAGTAATTATACGCCAATGAACTGGGCAACCTAGAGGAAGTGGACAAGTTTCTACAAAAGTACACTCCACCAAACTGGATCAAGAAGAAATAGATGCTGTGAGAAGACTATAACCTATAATAATAATAAAACATATAACTCCCCAGGACTTGACAGCATCACTGGAAAATTCTACCAAACATACAAAGAACGTATGCCAACTCTGGAGAAGGCAATGGCACCCCACTCCAGCACTCTTGCCTGGAAAATCCCATAGACGGAGGAGCCTGGTAGGCTGCAGTCTATGGGGTCGCACAGAGTCAGACACGACTAAGTGACTTCACTTTCATTTTTCACTTTCATGCATTGGAGAAGGAAATGGCAACCCACTCTAGTGTTCTTGCCTGGAAAATCCCAGGAACGGGGGAGCCTGGCGGGCTGCCATCTCTGGAGTCGCACAGAGTCGGACACGACTGAAGCGACTTAGCAGCAGCAGCTGCAGCATGCCAATTCTTCTCAAACATGTGTAAAAGACTGAAGAAGAGGAAACGCTCACAAAGTCGTTCTATGAAATCACCACCTAACCAATATCAAAACCAGGCAAAGACACTAGCAGAAAAAGAAAATGATAGAACAACTATAATTCTATACAGGATACAGAATTAAATGTTCTCAACCAAATATTAGCAAACAGAATCCAACCACACATAGAAAGGATCATTATCATTTAGCATCTTCACGTTGGATTCATTCCAGGATCACAAAGATGGTTCAACATACACAAATATCAACACAAGGAAAGACAAAAAAAAAAAAAAAGATCATCTCAATAAATATAGGAAAAACGTTTGGTAAAATTCAGCATCCATTTATGATGAAAATTCTGACTAAAGTTAGTTTTGAAGGAATATACCTCAATATCATGAAATTATTTATAGCAGATATATAGCCAAATAATATTCTAGGGTGAAAAGCTAAAAATATTCCTACTAAAATCTGGAACAAGGATGTCAACTCGCATCACATATTCAACATAATATTGGCAGTCCTAGCCACAGCAATCAGGTAAGAATAGAAAAGAAAAAAGTATCCAAATTGAAAGGGAAGAGGTGAAATTGCCATTATATGCAGATGATATGCTATTATGTATAGAAAATTCTGAAGACTCTACACAGAAAAATACTAGAACTGATGGGCAGTTCCAGGAAAGTAGCAGAAAACTAGATTAACATATCAGGAATCTGTTGCATTTATTTACACTAACAATGAAATAGAAGAAATGAAAATTTTTTAACCCTTTTTAAATCACATCAGAAAAATAAAATATTTATAATAAACTTGACCAAAGAAAGAGGTCTTGCACATTAACTACAAAACATTGATAAAAGAAATAGAAACAACTTTTTAAAATGGAAAAATATTCCATGGTCTTGAATTGGAAGTATTAACATTATTAAGATGGCTATAACAGCAAAAGCAATCGAGATTTAATGTGATACCTATCAAATTATCTATGACATTATTCAAAAAACTAGAATAAATAATCCTAAAATTTATATGGAACCATAAAAGACTCTCCATGGTGTCGCTGAGAGTTGGACACGACTCAGTAACTTCACTTTCACTTTTCACTTTCATGCATGGACCAGGAAATGGCAGCCCACTCTAGTGTTCTTGTCTGGAGAATCCCAGAGATGGTGGAGCCTGGTGGGCTGCTGCCTATGGGGTCACAGAGAGTCAGACATGACTGAAGCGACTTAGCAACAGCAGCAGCAGCAGCAGCATAAAAGATTCAGGATTGCCAAAGCAATCTTGAGGGAAAAGAACAAAGCTGCAGTCATACCCCTCCCAGACTTCAGACAATATGAAAAAACTACAGTATTCAAAACAGCATGGCACTGGCACAAAAACAGATATATGGGTCAATGGAACAGAATAGAGAACCCAGAAATAAACCTGTACACTTATGTTCAATAAGTCTTCAACAAAGAAGACATGAATATCCAATAAAGAAAAGACAAGCTTTTCAATAATAGATGCTGGGTAGACTGGGAAGCTTCAAGTTAAAAAGCAACATTACAACATTGTCTAATACCTTATATAATAATAAACTCAAAATTAATCAAACACCTAAATGTAACAAAACACCTAAATGTAACTGCTTTATTGACTATGCCAAAGCCTTTGACTGTGTGGATCACAATAAACTATGGAAAATTCTGAAAGAGACGGGAATACCAGACAATGTAACCTGCCTCTTGAGAAATCTGTATGCAGGTCAGGAAGCAACAGTTAGAACTGGACATGGACCAACAGACTAGTTCCAAATAGGAAAAGGAGTATGTCAAGGCTGTATATTGTCACCCTGCTTACTTAACTTCTATGCAGACTACATCATGAGAAACGCTGGACTGGAAGAAACACAAGGTGGAATCAAGATTGTCAGGAGAAATATCAATAACCTCAGATATGCAGATGACACCACCCTTATGGCAGAAAGTGAAGAGGAGCTAAAAAGCCTCTTGATGAAAGTGAAAGAGGAGAGTGAAAATGTTGGCTTAAAGCTGAACATTCAGAAAACAAAGATCATGGCATCCGGTCCCATCACTTCTTGGGAAATAGATGGGGAAACAGTAGAAACAGTGTCAGACTTTATTTTTTTGGGCTCCAAAATCACTGCAGATGGTGACTGCAGCCATGAAATGAAAAGACTCTTACTCCTTGGAAGAAAAGTTGTGACCAACATAGATAGTATATTCAAAAGCAGAGACATTACTTTGCCGACTAAGGTCCTTCTAGTCAAGGCTACAGTTTTTCCTGCGGTCATGTATGGATGTGAGAGTTGGACTGTGAAGAAAGCTGAGCACCGAAGAACTGATGCTTTTGAACTGTGGTGTTGGAGAAGACTCTTGAGGGTCCCTTGAACTGCAAGGAGATCCAACTAGTTCATTCTGAGGGAGATTAGCCCTGGGATTTCTTTGGAAGGAATGATGCTAAAGCTGAAGCTCCAGTACTTTGGCCACTTCATGCGAAGAGTTGACTCATTGGAAAAGACTCTGATGCTGGGAGAGATTGGGGGCAGGAGGAGAAGTGGACAACAGAGGATGAGATGGCTGGATGGCATCACTGACTCGTTGGACGTGAGTCTGAGTGAACTCCGGGAGATGGTGATGGACAGGGAGGCCTGGCGTGTTGCGATTCATGGGGTCGCAGAGTTGCACATGACTGAGCAACTGAACTGAACTAAAATGTAACCAGATATTATAAAACTTCAAGAGGAAAACACTAATATATATCACAAAAATGTTTTGCTTTCTTTTTTTTTTCGACCTGTCTCCTAGATTGGGGATTCCTAACCAAGTCAGAGAGCAGGAGGTGAGTGGCAGATGAGTGAACAAAGCTTTGTTTGCCACTCCCCATTACTTGCATTACCTCCTGTACTATCCCTTGCATTACCAAATGAACTTTCCCTCCTCCGCTGTGTTCAAGGAAATATTATTTTCCATGAAACTAGTCCCCGGTGCCAGAAAGGTTGGAGACCACTGTCCTAGAGTGATGTAAATAAAAACAAAAATAAACAAATGGGAGTCCCGAAAATATGTTTAACATAACTAATTATTAGAGAAATGTATATCAAAACTGCAATGAAATATCATCTCACTCCAGTCAGTATGCCCATCATCAAAATCTACAAATATTAAATGCTAGAATGGATGTGGAGAAAAGGAATCTTTCTAAACGATTGCTGGGAATGTAAATTGGTACAGCCACTATCCTGAACAGTATGAGTGTTCCTGGAAAAACTAAAAATAGAGCTTTTCATGTGATCCAGCAAACCCACTCCTGGGCAAATATCCAGAGAAAATTCTAATTGAAAGTGATACATGTACCCCCAATGTTCATAGCAGCACTGTCTACAGTACCTGAGACATGGTAACTTATGTCCATTGACAGATAAATAAAGAAAATACCATGCACAATGGTATATTACTCAGCCATTAAAAATTGTGAAATAATGCATTTGCAGCAACAAGAATGGGTCTAAAGATTATCATACTAAGTCATATGATATCACTTATATATGGAATCTTTTTTTAAATATGATTCAAATGAACTTATTTTGAAAAAGAGAAATAGACTCAAAGACATAGAAAACAAACTTATAGTTACCAAAGGGGAAAAGGGAGGGGGAAATAAATTAAGAACTTGGTATTAACAGTTATACATGACTGTATATGAAATAGATAAGCAACAAAACTTTATGGCATAGCACAGCGAACTATATCAAATATCCTGTAATTACCTATAATGGAAAATAATCTCAAAATAATATGTATACATATAACTGAATCACTTTGCTATAAACAAGAAACTATGAAAATATTGTAAATCAACAATGCTTCAGTAAAAATTATTTAAATGAAATTGGAGTGACTTGCTGCTGCTGCTACTAAGTCGCTTCAGTCATGTCCGACTCTGTATGACTCCATAGACAGCAACCCATCAGGATCCCCTGTCCCTGGGATTCTCCAGGCAAGAACACTGGAGTGGGTTGCCATTTCTTTCTTTAATACATGAAAGTGAAAAGTGAAAGTGAAGTCACTCAGTCGCTTCTGGCTCTTAGAGACCCCATGGACTGCAACTTACCAGGCTCCTCTGTCCATGGGATTTTCCAAGCAAGAGTACTGGAGTGGGTTGCCATTGCTTTCTCCGATTGGAGTGACTTATAGACTTAAAGATGCTACATAAATGTAACATGTTTGGGATTTTTGAAAATACTTATTGCAGTTTTAAAACTAAAAATGAAATTGCAAATATTCCTTATGTCCTGATCACTTTTAATATCAGATTGACCTATTTCCTTGTATTGTACACACGTCCTTTTTTTCTTATTTCCCCTGAAATATCATTCTCCCTCCAAACCCTGTTAAAGACTTGTGAAAGTTGCCTGCAATGCTGAAGGTCTAAATAAGGCAGGATATAAACATCATTTAAACCCCCTTGACCATACTTGTCTTTCATTAGTCAAGATAAAGTAAAGATTAAAAACAACAACACAGTCCCCTATATTCCAGTTTACCTCAAGCCAGGGATGACTATGTGACACAGTTCTGATTAAGGTGACATAAGAGGAAGTTTCCTTAAAAACTTTTGGAATTTATTTTCTCTTGAGAGGAGTACACAAGGAAGCCCCCTTTTCTGTCCTTATTTTCTAATACTTGGAATATCACCTATTGAGGATTTTGGGTTGACACAGTAATTTAGTTATTATGAGGAAAGACAAGTGGTTACATACAGTGTCCTATCACTATTGAGTTGTTCAACCAAACCCCTGAGACTGTCTACATTCTGACTTCTTGCCTTTGGGCTAATTCTTATATTATAAGAATAGATATATTTATTGCTGATGCCACTGTGTGGGGTATAATTTTTCTTGCAGCTAGATATATCCCAACTGATACTCAGATTTCCCAACAGATGTTTCTCCCAATGAAGAAGGCAGAACCTAATATATGAAGGAGATTGTGAGGAAATTAACAAGATGGTACCAGTCAGGCTCTCTCACCTGATGCTCTCATGTCCTTTCACCCCATGATCTGTAAGTGATGACTTTGCACAGTTGTATAACAGTTGAAATTGCTTACTGCACTGTTCATCCACATCATGAGGTACTCTTTTGGGTGCAGGCTACTTTGTGCAGTACGTCCATAGCAGCTTCACCATAAAAGCCCTGACTGCTGCTGCATTGAGGCTACATTGGGGTGGCATCATGGTTATGTTATGTGAAGATATGCTGTGGCTATATTATGGCTATGATATGGTTATGTTGTGGCTATTGCTATGGGCTGTAACCCCAGGAGAGAGGCTGTGTTATGGCTGCTGTTTGAGTCAGGAGAGCATAAATGTGTCTGCCATTCCTATGGCTCCTTGCAACTTCTTCCAGCCTCTTAACTTGAGCTTTGCCTATCCTGGGTTCAGCAGACAGTGTGAGCAGCAAGACAATTGGCATTATGAACAGGATCAGCAGTACAATTGGTGTAGTCAACAGGATACCCAGCAGGTAGAAGAGCCTGTGGCTCCACTGGATGGAGGAAGCCACTGGCCATCATATAGCATGTGGTAACACGTGGCTATGATTTTCTTAGTGTGGGCTTTGGTGGAAAACTGGGAAGGAATGGACGGTACACTGGATAGCCCTGAAAAGGTGTTGCAGGTGATGAATTCCCATTTGCCAAACAAGGCAGCACGTAGACTGCAGCTGGCACTGTAGAGTGGATTTTCCTGACTGCCCTGAAAGCGAATATGGGTAGTGCTCTCTGTGATGCTGCCTCAATGTGCAATGTGCAGAGATGCTTGGAACTACTAGATTAATGTATATTGGCATTAGATCAAGAACCCAGTGGCCCTGAAGAAACAAGCATCTCTGACAGTGAGGAGGTGAGTGATGGTGATATTGAATGTTATGAGACTGTGGGTTTCTGTTTGGCTGTGAGGTCCATTGTGCAACAGAAAGTGAAGCGTGAGCGGCTTATGGCCCAGGGGGGGAATCTTCAAAGGGTCATCAATGTTACTGAGTTCCTGATATATTGCCATATACTCAGGCAGAGTTGGTTGACTTGGGTAAGTAGTTTTGGCAAAAGTAAGGGGAAACATTGGCAACATGGCTCTTGTGACTTCGGGATGTAAGGGTGGACAGTATCCTATATGTTGGGGATGAAACAGAAGGGTTGGTATCTATAACCATGCACCCCTTGTTGAAGCAAAGGTTGAAGAGTGCTAGGCAACTCATGCAATGTGCACCTAATCAAGTGCACACCCTCTTGAGATGAATTAAAGCTGCCGTCTTCACCATGTGGGTAAATGTGGGTGAGCTCGCGGATACTGTGAGTAAATGGTATCTCTATGCTGAGTTGACCCAAGTGGTGAGAGAACTGGGCATGAAGCAATCAATATTTAACTCAAATACCTAGGGTCAAGATGATTGTTTTACTAGCAACATTTAAGACCCCATTTTGAAGAATGCCCGTTCTATGTCTTGTGGTTCCCTGACTGCTATTCTTGCTCCCTATGTAGGGTGCCCCATCTATGAGGTGACCTCCGTGGTGGCTAGCTTTGGAGAAAAGGGAGCAGTGGCAGGCAAAAGCTGTCAGGAGTGTGAATACCCCAAAAGGATACCAAGGTGGTAAAGGCCCCATACAGTTGACATGGATGCAAATGTGGACCGATTTGCTCACAGAGGGAGTTGACAAAAATAAAATTGATAAACAGCCCAATGCTGTACTCCTAGAGCTATGGAGGTAACTAAAACCAGAGCAGCAGTTTACCAAGTTTGGTAAAGTATCCACAGCAAGAGATAAGGACAGTTCACTTAGATTACATGGTGCCTAATGATGTTCCTTTAGATGCCCTTTTCTGCTTTAAATAGGGCTCAGACTAAGGTGCCTACTTGAAGAGCCCAAGCAGGGACTGGAGGCCCCATTAGAACTTGCAATTCACTGGTTTCTAGCTAATGCACAGAGAGTGATGACCCCAGTTGGCACTGATGCTGAATGCAGCCGTGTTTATAGTAAGCTGTAAAGGTTTCCTTGTCCTAGTGCATACGTTGACGGCTACAGTAGCCAAATGGTTAACATTTAGGCTGTCCTAGATTTGGAACGGTGTACTATAAAGGCTGTGTCTTGTGATATAGATTTAGGCTATATCTTATGATGTAGATTTAAAACAGTGTAAAAACATTTAGAATCTTGTGGGTGCACTGTGAATGCCACAAAAATTCCCTCCTTGAAGGGCCTGCCACCTGTGGCAGGTCATTAATAAAAACTCTACAGGTGTAGGGGAAGAACTGGCCCTGTGGAGGCTTTCCTGCAAACTTATAAGGAGAGATGGTGGACTGGACTTGGCCATGGAAGATAAAGGCATTCTACACACAGTGAGTGGCTCTTCTAGCCCCATGAGGGCAAGGACTGCACATTATTTCTGGGTGATATCTGGCATTGGATTTTGCTATGTGTTGGGAATGTAACTGTTGTTGTAGCCTCTATTGTTGTTGTGGGGTGTGGGTTCAAGTGTTGGCATTGTGTGCTAGGAGGATGCCACAGAGGGCAGAACCTACATAATCTGTGGGATGAGAGACCCTGAAGGGGTGGAATGTGGGGAAATTAACAAGATGGCATCAGTCAGGCTCTGTCACCTCACAGTTTCACACCCTCTCACCCCATATTCTGTAAATAAAGACTTTGCATGATTGTGTAACAGCTGAGATGGCTTTTGACACTGTGCATACACATCACGAGATACTCACTTGGTTGTGGACTACTTTGTATAGTACGCCTGTATGAGCTTCACCATGAAAGCCCTGGCTTTTGCTGCATTGGGTCTACACTGGGGTTGCATCATGGTTATTTTATATGAGGTTATGTTGTGGCTACATTATGGTTACTCTACAGTTATGTCATGGCTGTTGCTATGGCTGCTGCATCAGCCAGGGGAGAGTCTGTGTTATGGCTACTATGAAAACCAGTAAAGAATAACAATGACTGCAGTTCCTATAGCTCCTCAAGTTTTCTTCCAGGCTCTTAACTTGAGCCTTGCCTACCCTGGGTTCAGTGAACTGTGTGAACAGCAAGACAATTGGCATCACAAAGAGGATCAGCAATACAGAAATCAAATTTCAGAGAGACCAGTTTCAAATGCCAAGACTAGTCAAGGGTGATTAGTTAAAAGACTGAGCTCAAGCTAATAATCAGCACAAAATGAAAATGTGACTGTACATGGATGAGAACAAAGGAGAAAAGTTTATAATAACCAGTAGGAATAGTATTGTCTAACTATTTCTTGCATTTATAGGTCAGTGGTTATATCATTGTCTTAAAATGACAAAATTTAAACAGATGGCTCCCAGCAAATTTCTCAGTTCTTTGTATAAAATTAATTTAAATAGGCAAATGACTAAATTTTTAATAAAAAGTTTCTGGTATACCTTGAATGGCACTTAAAATGCGGTTTATTCCCATATATTCACCCACAAGAAACACTGAATTTGAATTTGCTTGCTTTTACTGTAATTCTAGAGAATGGATACCAACTGGATACCCAACAAGGCTTGCAAGAAGAGCTGGAGGAAAATATAAATATAGATGAGAAGATAAGCATAAATACCAATCAACATTTTAAGACAGAGGTTTTCAAATTTAGCATCTATTAGAAGACTTGCTAAAACATAGTTGTTGGACTGCACACTAAAAGCTTCTGTTTTTGGCCAAAACCACCTTATCTGCCTCCTGAGAAATCTGCAAGTCAAGAAGTAACAGTTACAACCAGACATGGAACAACTGAGTGGTTCCAAATTGTGAAAGAAGGATGTCAAGGCTGTATATTGTCACTCTGCTTATTTAACTGATATGCAGAGAACATCATGAGAAATGCTGGTCTGGATAAAGCACAAGCTGGATTCAAGACTGCCAGTAACCTCAGATAAGCAAATACACCACCCTTATGGCAGAAAGTGAAGAACTAAAGAGCCTCTTGATAAAAGTGAAAGAGGATAGTGAAAAAGTTGGCTTAAAGTTCAACATTCAGGAAACTAGGACCATGGTATCTGGTCCCATCACTTCGTGGCAAATAAATGGGGTAACAGTGACAGACTTTATTTTCTTGGGCTCTAAAATCACTGCAGATGGTGAATTCAGGCATGAAATTAAAAGACAGCTACTCCTTGGAAGAAAATTTATGACCAACCTAGACAGCATATTAAAAAACAGAGACTTTACTTTGCAAACAACGGTCCATCTAGTCAAGGTTATGGTTTTTCCAGTGGTCATGTATGGATATGAGAGTTCGACTATAAAGAAAGTTGAGCACCAAATAATTGATGCTTTTGAATTGCAGTTTTGGAGAAGACTCTTGATGAGAGTCCCTTGGACTGCAACGAGATCCAACCAGTGCATCCTAAATGATATCAGTCCTGAATATTCATTGGAAGGATTGATGCTAAAGCTGAAACTCCAGTACTTTGGTCACATGATGCGAAGAGCTGACTCATTGGAAAAGACCCTGATGCTGTGAAAGATTGAAGATGGGATGAGAAGGAGACAACAGAGGATGAAATGGTTAGATGGCATCACTGACTCAATGGACATGAATTTGAGTAAGCTCCGGGAATTGGTGATGGACAGGGAAGCCTGGCGTGCAGCTTCCTGGAGCACTAAGTGTCTCATTTATGCTTCCCACCCTGAACTTTTAGGGGTGTTGGAGGTCAGCAGTTGATTTAATATGATTTAAAACTTGAAGAGGTAGATGGCAAGCAGTCATGACAAATGCCAATTTGTGGTTGACAATCCTATCAGAGCTGAGGTGGAATTCAGCCAGCATAATGCTTTGGATGAAATAAGTGTTAAGTAAACAAGAGCAAATATCAGCAACACGTTAAAAAGCTTACAAGTAACTGCTAGAGACAGTGTGAAGAAAAGGGAACACTGTTGGTGGGAATGTATGTTGGTTCAGTCACTGTGGAAAGCAGAATGAAGGTTTCTCAGAAAAATAAAAATAGAACTAACATATGATCCAACAGTCCCACTCTTGGGCATATATCAGGACAAAGCTGTAATTCAAAAAGATACATGCAGCCCTATATTCATAGTAGCACTATTCCCAATAGGAAAGATATGGAAAAAAAAACCTTAATGTCCATTGACAAATGGACAGATGGACAGGTAAAGAAGATGTGGTACATATATACAATGGACTACTACGCACCCATAAAAAAGAACAATAACACTGATGCAACTAGAGATTATCATACTAAGTGAAGTAAGTCAGAAAGAGAAACAAAAATATATATGCAGAGTACATCATGAGAAACGCTGGGCTGGAAGAAGCATAAGCTTGAATCAAGATTGCCAGGAGAAAAATCAATAACCTCAGATATACAGATGACATCACCTTTATGGCAGAAAGTGAAGAGGAACTAAAAAGTCTCTTGATGAAAGTGAAAGAGGAGAGTGAAAAAGTCGGCTTAAAGCTCAACATTCAGAAAACAAAGATCATGGCATCTGGTCCCATCACTTCATGGAAAATAAATAGGGAAATAGTGAAAACAGTGTCAGAATTTAGTTTGGGAGGCTCCAAAATCACTGCAGATGGTGATTGCAGCCATGAAATTAAAAGACGCTTACTCCTTGGAAGGAAAGGTATGACCAACTTAGATAGCATATTCAAAAGCAGAGACATTATTTTGCCAACAAAGGTCCATCTAGTCAAGGCTGTGGTTTTTCCAGTGGTGATGTATGGATGTGAGAGTTGGACTGTGAAGAAAGCTGAGCACCGAAGAATTGATGCTTTTGAACTGTGGTGTTGGAGAAGACTCATGAGAGTCCCATGGTCTGCAAGGAGATCCAATCAGTCCATTTTAAAGGAGATCAGCCTTGGGTGTTCTTTGGAAGGAATGATGCTAAAGCTGAAACTCCAGTACACTGGCCACCTCATGCGAAGAGCTGACTCATTGGAAAAGACTCTGATGCTAGGAGGAATTGGGGGCAAGAGGAGAAGGGGACGACAGAGGATGAGATGGCTAGATGGCATCACCGACTTGACGAACGTGAGTTTGAGTGAACTCTGGGAGTTGGTGATGGACAGAGAGGCCTGATGTGCTGTAATTCATGGGGTCTCAAAGAGTCAGACACGACTGAGTGACTGAACTGAACTGATCACTAGTATGTGGAATCTAAAAGATAAAATGAACCTATTTATGAAACAGAAACAGTATCATGAAAATAGAGAATAGACTCATGGTTGCCAAGGGGAAAAGTTTGGGGGAGGGATAGAGTGGGATGTTTGCATTTGCAGATGTAAACTTTTATATGTAAAATAAACAAACAACAAGGTCCTGCACAGAGAACTATTTTCAGTATTCTATGATAAGCCCTAATGGAAAATAATATTTTTAAAAAAGAATTTATACATACATATAACTGAATCACTTTGCTGTATAGCAGTAATTAACATAAAATTATAAATTAACTATCTTTCACAAAAATACATAAATGAAATGAAAACCAAAATTAAAATTAAAATCATATATCAGCATTTTACAAACACACTTATTCAGAGCTCATGATCAAATTAAATTTGGAAATATTGGTGCAGATTAATTTAAATAGACTACAAAAATATTTTTCATAACCTTAATGAGTGCACACTCAAAACTGAAAATGGGTGCAAGAGAGTGGTAGTATGCAGTATTTCTCAAAATAATTTGAACATAGAACTCTTGTTTCCCAGAGTATCACAAAAGGACTAGTGTAGCACAAGAACTTTCTTTAATATTTACTATTGTATGCTATAAGAGTTTTCCATAGACCATTTTGGTGATAACTATTTTGATTTAGCTGTTTTGATATAGTCATTTTTAAGAAAATTAACTTAATGTAAAATATTGACATAATTAAATCAAATGGTTCTTTTTTAATTACCAGATAATCTGGCATATCTCTGACCCTCACCAATTATAATCTCTCTTTTTTATTCTCTTCATTTCTATGTCATTTTAGAATTTTTATAAATCTGTTAAATTTATAAACCAGAAGAATATATTGCCATATTTGATTGGGTTATTTAATCTTAGATATTTATCTTAAAACCACTGTTTTTAAGTTTATTTATGATACTCTATTTTACTGAAACAATAGGAAAAAATATGTAATGTGAAGGTACTTATACAGTTGACAGTTAATTTTAAGGGATATTTTTATTAACACACTTTTTTCCTCTCCATTCTAATTCAGTAGCTAATATAGATTCAATCAAGCACAATTACTACATTAGGAAGCTTACAAAGAAACAGTAGTTTGTCATCTAGATTGTCAAAGAGAAAGTAAAATAAAATCCATTAGTATTCTGAAATTATTATTGAAAAGAAAATAAGTGTGGCCCTCAAATGCTTGTAAAGTAATTAGTGAATGTGATAGGCAAATCATTCAGGCTATCAGGAAATTGTTACAAAATGAATAAACATTATACTTAAAATTATTGAAGAGCTTTTTTTAATTAAGCTGCTGCTGTACACATATAAACTGCTTATACATATTTAACTTGGGCAGTGTCAAACTTCTATGTCCTCCCTTATTCCAACTCTAACCAATCCTTTTTTCTGATCTTTGCATACTTCCCTGAAATTGATCCTCATACTTGTCCCTTATCCACACTAGTCTTTGCTCCTAACCATCTATAAGCCAACCTCATCTTCAAGATCACACCAGGGTTAGGAGAGAGTTTCAACAATCGGATGAGGCTAAGAGACTGGTTAAATATCAGTTTCATTTTCTGGTTTCTGTGACATCACATTTTCCTGTTGCTTTATCATGTTTCTTTGATAACTACTGTTCAGATTCTTTGGCCAGCTCATCCTCCTTGATCTAATTTTCAAATTTCGTTGGTTTTCATAAAGGTAGTCCTACATGGTATGTTCATGTATACAAGTATTCACAAAGGATAAGAGAATTAAGGAGAAATTTAGACTGCTACAGCAAGCTCTCACATTCTTTCTGATCACATTAGGACACACATGCCATATACAAACACAAAAAATCTCTTAGAAATCTAAATGATGTGCATGTGTGCATTACTTGCTCAAATAAGAATAACAAAACATTTATTTTATACATAAGAGTGATACAGCTTATGGTATATTTTCCATGGAAACATGTTCACAGAACCATAGATTTCAGGTTTAAGTCAGCCTAGGAAGACCATTTACCTAGGAAGGCCAGGTAAATCTCCTGGAATTATTACATAGATAAGTGGTCTCCAGTCAGCAAAAACTACTAGTGTGCTTGCCAGGAAGTCTGTCGTTAATTAGCATATATGCAATGAAATTTGATCTTTCCTTTCTTTCTTGAGGTGTAAAGAAAGGGTAGAGAATGCAAGCCTGGTGCTAATTCCTTTCTCCACATCTACTTAACTACTGTTGTAATGATAAGCAAGTTGCTCCAGGTCTCCCTGACTTAGTTTCCTCTTCTGCAAACTAAAAGTAATAATAATATTTTCCTCATAGTGTTGTTGTAAAGATTAAATAATTAGTACATGTAAAGTTTTAGAAGAATGCTTGAATTTGGTGTTTCACATATAGTAGTAGATATTAGTATAGCTTCAGTTTAAATCTTTTCTCTTGGTTTCAGCCCCACACATTCAATTGCCTACTTGACAATTTCACTTGAACATTTCATCAGTTCAGTTCAGTTCAGTTCAGTCGCTCAGTCGTGTCTGACTCATGCGACCCCATGAATCGCAGCACCCCAGGCTTCACTGTCCATCACCAACTCCCGGAGTTCACTCAGACTCGCGTCCATCGAGTCAGTGATGCCATCCAGCCATCTCATCCTCTGTCGTCCCCTTCTCCTCCTGCCCCCAATCCCTCCCAGCATCAAAGTCTTTTCCAATTAGTCAACTCTTCGTATGAGGTGGCCAAAGTATTGGAGTTTCAGCTTTAGCATCATTCCTTCCAAAGAAATCCCAGGGTTGATCTCCTTCCAAATGGACTGGTTGGATCCCTTTGCAGTCCAAGGGACTCTCAAGAATCTTCTGCAAGACCACAGTTCAAAAGCATCAATTCTTCGGTGCTCAGCTTTCTTCACAGTCCAATTCTCACATCCATACATGACCACAGGAAAAACCATAGCCTTGACTAGACGGACCTATAGTCGGCAAAGTAATGTCTCTGCTTTTGAATATGCTATCTAGGTTGGTCATAACTTTTCTTCCAAGGAGTAAGCGTCTTTTACATTCATGGCTGCAGTCACCATCTGCAGTGATTTTGGAGCCCAAAAAGATAAAGTCTGACACTGTTTCCACTGTTTCCCCATCCATTTCCCATGAAATGATGGGACCAGATCTTTAGCTCTTGCTAAAATAGTATTTTTTTTCTCACCTTGTATAATTCCCAAAATGGAATGGCTTGTTCTTGCTCCTAGTAAAAATGTTTGTATTTGAAAAATCATATCAAGGTGGTTGCATTGAAATGTTTTATACTGGAAAAATATCTCAATATTACATGCAAAATATATAGAATTGTTTTGCAATACAAACTCCTGGAAAACTTTTCTTAATCTCTTAATCTCTTTCACCTCTTTCTTTCTTCCCCCAGACCCCTCGCTTCTGGCAACCATCTGTTTGTCCTATGGATCTGATTCTCTTTTTTTGTTATGCTTATCTCTTTTTTAAATTATAGTTTGAAGTCAGGAAGTGTGATACCTACAACTTTATTCTTCTTTCTCATGATTCTTTTGGCTATTTAGGATCTTTTGCATTTCCATACAAATTTTAGAATTATTTCTTTTAGTACTGTCAAAAAAGGCCATTGGTATTTTAATAGATACTGCACTCCTGGGATATTCTTGCCTGGAAAATCCCATGGACGGAGGAGCCTGGTAGGCTGCAGTCCATGGGGTCACTAAGAGTCAGACACGACTGAGCGACTTCACTTTCACTTTTCACTTTCATGCTTTGGAGAAGGAAATGGCAACCCACCCCAGTGTTCTTGCCTGGAGAATCCCAGGGATGGGGAAGCCTGGTGAGCTGCTGTCTATGGGGTCGCACAGAGTTGGACATGACTGAAGCAACTTAGCAGCAGCAGCAGCAGCACTCCTGGGAAATTTTACAAGAAACTGTTGATCTTATATAACTAAGTTAGTTGATAAGCTATATATATATATATATATATATATATATAGTAGAATTCAACTTCCACCAAACTTGTTTTGCTTTAGAAGAGTTGGTTTGAGCCATTGTTTCTTAATTATATTAGATAATATGTGGCTATTTATAGTTTAAGACCATAAAACTATAACCACTTTGGAAGATAACACATTTTTCTGTCAATATAACAGTAGGCCTTGAATCTTAATACATCAGATATGATTTCATGTCACTAGAATAGACAATTAAAAAAAAAAGTGAATATGGGATAAAATAAAACCTCTAAAAACCATTGCTTTATAACCACCTCAGTATTCACAGTGTCCATCAATAACAATTCTGGCCCTTACAGTTTTAGTAAGGTTTATATTTTACATAATAATCATGATCCAATAACTAATTTTGAGACTATACTGCTTGTTTAATCATTATTTGCTGTCCAGAGTTAAAAGCTAAGTGAAATCTGGCAGAGACATCAATTCAAACTGGAAACAATTTCCATTTTTTTCATAATGGATTACTCTATGTGGCATTATCAGTAGTCAGCATTCACTTATCTGCTTAAATTTCCCTTTCTTTTTAGTAATGTACTGTTAGATTAGATTTTTTTAATAAAGGAAACCAAAGTACAATTTAGAAAGTATGTCTAGAAAACTGCTAGATCCATAATTTAAGAGAAATAAGAAAGATGTTCCTTTTTTAAAATTGTAACCTCTTACTTGCCAAATCTGTTAAGATAAGTTAATTGTCAGTGTTTAAAACCTTTAACCTAAATAGGCACTGACACATCTGGGTGACAAAAAATTAAAGAAAAAAAAAAAAACCTTCACTGAACATTTTTTTTAAGTTGAGATTTATAATCAATTGTATTATTACTCATATCAAATCAAAAAGAAACATGGATACCAGTAGAGTTCTGGACACCTTACTTGATTTTAAATCTGAAATGCATCTATTTACCACTTTCCACAATTCATTGGAAGTTAAGAAGCATATTTAATATTTGTTTCAATCAATTATTTATAGTCCACAAATTCCAGAGATTGGGGCATTCTAAAGGATATTGGCCCTGGGTGTTCTTTGGAAGGAATGATGCTAAAGCTGAGACTCCAGTACTTTGGCCACCTCATGCAAAGAGTTGACTCATTGGAAAAGACTGATGGTGGGAGGGATTGGGGGCAGGAGGAAAAGGGGATGATAGAGGATGAGATGGCTGGATGACATCACTGACTCGATGGACATGAGTTTGAGTGAACTCTTGGAGTTGGTGATGGACAGGGAGGCCTGGTATGCTGCAATTCGTGGGGTCACAAAGAGTCGGACACAACTGAGCAACTGAACTGAACTGAACACATTTATAATTTATATTTGCAATAATAATGATAATTATTTCTGAATGTTTCCATGTGAATTTCTGATAAGAAATAGATAATAAAACAAACAACTTTTTATTTGTTATGAAAGAGAAAATAATTGTATGTGCCATGTGCATTAAGCAGTTAATAGCCTCTTGGACAGACAGTCTTTAAAATGAGGATCCTCTACATTTTATTTCTTAAGTGGATAATGATATCTTGTGACAGGTGGAGACAATGTGGTGGCAATTAGTAATCACTATGTACAAACCATGTACAAAAAAAAAAAAATATACAAAAATGGTCTCATTGTTCAGAGACCACAAGTAGCATTTTCAATGTTCATGAACAAAAAGTATATCCATTTTTCAAAGCCTTCAATGTCATCCCAGATTCATTTTTCTTTGCTTCTCTAAGAAGTTTTCTTTTCCTCTCCTTCTAAAGTGAGTTCCCTAGCTGACAACTTACAAAGGAGAATTTTACCTGCCATTGTGAATTAAATTCAAGAAGAACTGTGAACTATGCTATAATCATTTATCAGACTGGTAGGCCACAAAATTAGCTAACTCAGTTTTCAGAAGACCTCACGTTTTTAATTAATATCAATGCTTGTGAGATAAGGCACTAGAATGATTGGTTAAATTCTTAATTCACTGTGTATATATGCAGATATTCTCACAGAGAAGGCAATGGCACCCCACTCCAGCACTCTTGCCTGAAAAATTCCATGGAAGGAGGAGCCTGGTGGGCTGCAGTCCATAGGGTCCCTAAGAGTCAGACACAACTGAGCGACTTCACTTTCACTTTTCACTTTCATGCATTGGAGAAGGAAATGGCAACCCACTCCAGTGTTCTTGCCTGGAGAATCCCAGGGACAGAGGAGCCTGGTGGGCTGCCATCTGTCAGGTGGCACAGAGTCGGAAATGACTGAAGCGACTTAGCAGCACCAGACATTCTTAAGATGTAAGGTTCTCAGTATATAATTTCTTTTCTTTTATTAAGTAACAAAATTGTGTACCCCCCTTATGAGTACCTGTACTTTTCTTTCTTTCTTTCTTTTTTTAATACATAGAACATTTAGAGGTGTGGATTGCTGTTTTAGGGTGTTCAATCTTGTCATTTTCTGATAGTGAATACCCTCAGAAATACACAACTATTTTTTTCATCAATTTTCTTTAAGTGTCATATGATTTGAAAATTTATCTGTAATCAATGTATGGACTGACTAATGTTGCTATTTAAAACTGTAGCTAAATATATTTTATAAATAAGAAATGCTTATCTTAGTTGGTTAGTATAATCTAACAGTACACTTTTCATTTATCTTTGCTTTATTGACTATGCCAAAGCCTTTGATTGTATGGATCACAATAAACTGTGGAAAATTCTAAAAGAGATGGGAATACCAGACCACCTGACCTGCCTCTTGAGAAACCTATATCCAGGTCAGGAAGCATATAGGTACAGTACATACATGTACATACATGTACAGTTAGAACTGGACATGGAACAACAGACTGGTTCCAAATAGGAAAAAGAGTACGTCAAGGCTGTATATTGTCACCCTGCTTATTTAACTTCTATGCAGAGTACATCATGAGAAATGCTGGGCTGAGAGAAGCACACGATGCAATCAAGATTGCCAGGAGAAATATCAATAACCTCAGATATGCAGATGACACCACCCTTATGGAAGAAAGTGAAGAAAAACCTTCACTCTTGATGAAAGTAAAAGAGGAAAGTGAAAAATTTGGCTTAAAGCTCAACATTCAGAAAACGAAGATCATGGCATCCAGTCCCATCACTTTATGGGAAATAGATGGGGAAACAGTGGAAAGTGTCAGACTTTATTTTGGGGGCTCCAAAATCACTGTAGTTGGTGATTGCAGGTATGAAATTAAAAGATGCTTATTCCTTGGATGGAAAGTTATGACCAAACTAGATAGCATATTCAAAAGCAGAGACATTATTTTTGAACTGTGGTGTTGGAGAAGATTCTTGAGAGTCCCTTGGACTGCAAGGAGATCCAATCAGTCCATCCTAAAGGATATAAGTCCTAGGTGTTCTTTGGAAGGACTGATGCTAAAGGTGAAACTCCAATACTTTGGCCACCTCATACGAAGAGTTGACTCATTGGAAAAGATTCTGATGCTGGGAGGGATTGGGGGCAGGAAGAGAAGGGGACAACAGAGGATGAGATCGCTAGATGGTATCACTGACTCAATGGACATGACTTTGGGTGTGCTCCGGGAGCTGGTGATGGACAGGGAGGCCTGGGGTGCTGCGATTCATGGGGTCACAATGAGTCAGGTACGACTGAGCAACTGAGCAACTAAACTGAACTGAACTGAAAACAAAATAAACAGACTCCTAAAATTCACAACATATTAATCCCACATCAAAGAAGGAGTGAATAAATAAATAAATAGAGAAATATTGCGAGCCAGCTCACTAAGGGCAGGCGGCTGCAAGCCGGCTCACTAAGGGCAGGTGGATGCGAGCTGGCTCACTAAGGGCAGGTGGATGCGAGCCAGCTCACTAAGCATGGCCGAGAGGAAATACCCTGCGTCAGAGGTCAGGGGTGGCGGCTGGGAGGAGCTACCCTGCGTCTGAGGTTAGGGGTGGCGGCTGGGAGGAGACACCCCACGTCCGAGCTCAGGGGTGGCCAGGAAAAGCCACCTCGTGCCCGAGGCCAGGGGCAGTGACCTTGAGGAGCCACCCTGAGCCGAGGCCAGGGGCAGCAGCTGGGAGGAGCCACCCACGCCCAAGTCCAGGGCCAGAGGCTGGGAGGAGCAACCCGAGGAGTGGTGGCTGCATGGATACAGGAGGGCCTAGAGGAGCTATCCCAGGTTGAAGGTCAGGAACACTGGCGGTAAGGAGATATCTCTCGTTCAAGGTAAGGAACAGCAGATGTGCTTTGCTGGAGCAGCCGTGAAGAGATACCTCAAGCCAAGGTAAGAGAAATCCAAGGAAGATGGTAAGTGTTCCAAGAGGGCATCAGAGGGCAGACACACTGAAACCATACTCACAGAAAACTAGTCAACCTAATCACACTAGGACCACAGCCTTGTCTAACTCACTGAAACCAAGCCATGCCTGCGGGGCAACGCAAGACGGGTGGGTCATGGTGGAGAGGCCTGACAGAATGTGGTCCACTGGAGAAGAGAATGGCAAGCCTCTTCAATATTCTTGCCTTGAGAACCCCATGAACAGTATGAAAAGGCAAAATGATAGGATACTGAAAGAGGAACTCCCCAGGTCAGTAGGCGCCCAATATGCTACTGGAGATCAGTGGAGAAATAACTCCAGAAAGAATGAAGGGATGGAGCCAAAGCAAAAACAATACCCAGCTGTGGATGTGACTGGTGATAGAAGTGCTGTAAAGATCCGATGCTGTAAAGAGCAATATGGCATAAGAACCTGAAATGTCAGGTCCATGAATCAAGGCAAATTGGAAGTGGTCAAACAAGAGATGGCAAGGGTGAACGTTGACATTCTAGGCATCAGCAAACCAAAATGGACTGGAATGGGTAAATTTAACTCAGATGACCATTACATCTACTATTGCGGGAAGGAATACCTCAGAAGAAATGGAGTAGCTATCATGGTCAACAAAAGATTCCGAAATGCAGTACTTGGATGCAATCTCAAAAATGACAGAATGATCTCTGTTCATCTTCAAGGCAAACCATTCAATATTACAGTAATCCAAGTCTATGTCCCAACCAGTAATGCTGAAGAAACTGAAGTTGAACGGTTTTATGAAGATCTACAAGATCTTATAGAACTAACACTCAAAAAAGATGTCCTTTTCATTATAGGGGACGGGAATGCAAAAGTAGGAAGTCAAGAAACACACAGGCAAATTTGGCCTTGGAATGAGGAATGAAGCAGGGCAAAGACTAACAGAGTTTTGCCAAGAAAATGCATTCGTCATAGCAAACACCCTCTTCCAACAACACAAGAGAAGACTCTACACATGGACATCACCAGATGGTCAACACCTGATGTTCAAGCTGGTTTTAGAAAAGGCAGAGGAACCAGAGATCAAATTGCCAACATCTGCTGGATTATGGAAAAAGCAAAACAAAAGGACTAAGTTACCTTTAGAGCAGATACTATAAATGAGAACACTTCTTTATGGGTTTTTTAGATATGACAAAGTCTGTTAACACATTAAAGATAAAGAAGATGACTATCATCAAATCATTTGCTTAAACTTATATCCTCAGGGAGAGAGAAATTCACTCTGAAAACATGAGGATATGAACACTAGTTTAGAACACTACTGTGTACATTGTTATTTTTTCATTTAGACAATTAATAATGATTCCTGGTTACTTAGATTTTACTTCTTTAATAGTTATTAAAAAAATGTGATTCATGAGTCAGTAACATCAACAACACCTTGGAATTTCTTAGTCATGTCAATTCTTATACCTTGTTTTAGTCTTCTACAGATACCATAACAAAAATCCAATACTATTGTTGGCTTAAATTAGAATAATTTCTTTTCTCACAGTTCTGAACCCTAGAAAGTCCAGGATCAAGATGCCAGCAAATTCAGTTTCTAGAAGGTTGTCTTCCTGGCTTCCAGACAGTCATTTCCTTGCTGTGTTTTCACATAGTCCAGAGAGTAAGCTCTGGTGACTCTTCCCATTGCTTAATGGCAATAGCCTTGTTGGATTAGGGTTTTATCATCTCCTCAGAGGGCCTGCTACCAAATACAGTCACACTTGGGATGAAGGCTTCGATATATACATTAGTTGGTATCAGATTAAATTTCTTTGTTGATTTTGCTTTCCATGTGACTTTGGGTAGGTTAAGTGACTTCTCTAAGACTCTTTCCTTGCTTTGGAGCTTAAATAAAGTCATGCACATCAGTTGTTTTATAAAATATCTAACATATATTTATTTTCCTTATTTTCCACTGAAAATATTCATATCTACATTTAAGTAAAATTGTAGACGCTGTTTTATTTATAGTTATTCCAGCTGATTTTTGAAAGTACAGCTAGAAAATAGTAACATTTTTATTAGCATTTCTAATCATTTTATTTAATCAGCATTCGTCTTAAAAACTGATTCCATTTTCTGTTACTTTACTGACTGTTATGTCACACTTGTCTGAAGAATAGACAGATGCTTCAAACTGAAATAATGATGAATTCTACTTTATTCATTTAATATTTCAGTAGTCAGAGCATCACCATTATCACCTATTATTAGTAAAGAATTGTGAAAATCCTTGGTTCTCTTTCCATCTCTAGAATACTGTATTTGAATAAGCATTACAATTCAGAGTAAAACAGGGCCTCTTCTTATATTTTACAAACAACCTTTGATTTCCTCCAAAGCATTAGTACTCTGAGAGAAAATTTCACTTACCTTGATATGTAGTACAAATTGTCTCGAATAATTTGTCATGAAGATCTTTTTCAAGGGAAAAAAAAATAGGAAAGATTATTTATCATTATCAGGGTATAATGACTGAGACTGTAGTTGAGAAACTGACTGGGACTGTAGATGAGAAACTGATGATATAAATGAGGGAACACATTTAGACCTACAAATGAAAATTCTTCTGTAGTAATTTTCAGGAGCTTGATTATATCTGATTGCTGTTGCTGCTGCTGTTTAATCACTAAGTAATGTCCAACTCTTACCAACCACATGGACTGTAGCCTGCCAATCTCCTCTGTCCATGGGATTTCTCAAGCAAGAATTCTGAAGTGGGCTGTTATTTCTTTCTCCAGGGGATCTTCCTGACCTAGGTATTGAACCTGGGTCTCCTGCTTGGCAGGCATCTCTTCTTGGCAGGTATCTCTTGCTTGGTGACCAGATTCTTTACCACTGACCCACCTGGGAAGCCCTTCTGATTGTTATTTCAGCAGAAATAATAATAATACTAATAAACATAACTGACTTTCCTTAACTCTGAGCCATATTTGAGTGAAAACCATGATGAGGTAATAATGTACTTAAAAAATATTCTCAGCATATACTAAATATATCATTTTGATAACTATTAGTTGCAATTTTGAATATTACAATGGAAAGAAACTTAGACTCGGAATGTGGAGGCTCAGTTTTATTGTTGCCTCCACTCCCTGCTGCTGCCTCTATGTCACTTCAGTCGTGTATGACTCTGTGCGACCCCATAGACGGCAGCCCACAAGGCTCCCCCATCCCTGGGATTCTCCAGGCAAGAACACTAGAGCCTCTGCTCCCTAGATTGTTGCATATTTCTGAGTCAAACTGACTCATTCATAAAGTGAAGAAAGTGTACTATATGACCTCAAATAGCACTTTTAAACTTTAAGATTCTGATATGCCGTAAGACTCATCAAAGTTTGCTCATATCTATGATATTTAGTGTGTTTTGAAATACTTAAATCATTGACCATTATTTTGATATTTGGAGATATGTCAAAGCTTATCTTTAAGGGTAGTCAAAGCCTGGATAGAGAATTATGAAAAAGCTGTAATGATAGCAATGCTGTTCAATTTAAAATAAGCATGTATTTTGATATTACCCACAACACTGAGGAGAATGAAAGTAATGATCCAAAGACTAGAATTTATTAGGTTCTTCCTGAGTAAGGATTTCCATATGTTAGTATATGTTATGTGAAATAATACGAAGATAAATCAACTTTCACCTTCCCCACTTCTACTGCTGCTGCTGCTAAGTCACTTCAGTTGTGTCCGACTCTGTGCGACCCCATAGATGGCAGCCCACCAGGCTCCCCGATCCCTGGGATTCTCCAGGCAAGACTAAATAAGCATGTATTTTGATATTACCCACAACACTGAGGAGAATGAAAGTAATGATCCAAAGACTAGAATTTATTAGGTTCTTCCTGAGTAAGGATTTCCATATGTTAGTATATGTTATGTGAAATAATACGAAGATAAATCAACTTTCACCTTCCCCACTTCTACTGCTGCTGCTGCTAAGTCACTTCAGTTGTGTCCGACTCTGTGCGACCCCATAGATGGCAGCCCACCAGGCTCCCCGATCCCTGGGATTCTCCAGGCAAGACTACTGGAGTGGGTTGCCATTTCCTTCTCCAGTGCAGGAAAGTGAAAAGTGAAAGTGAAGTCGCTCAGTCGTGTCCGACTCAGCGACCACATGGACTGCAGCCTACCATCACTTCTACTAATGACTCACAAAAAATATCATTGTTCAGTGTTTAATATTATCTTGAAGTAGATGGCAGAAGTGAAAATACTTAGCAATGTCAGCAGAGAAGAAAACCCAGGAAGTCCATTGGAGGAAATAATTTTCAGTAACAAAACTACTTAAATCCATTAAACATTAGGGATGTCATAGAACAATTCTGTTAAGATAATACATGCTTTAAAGTCCTTCTTGAACATTTTCCATTTTACTTAAGTTTTAAGGGGAGGAAGAAATAGTACATTTGTCTATTGCAATGATTAAAAGGAGGAAATAAAGTGTCTGTATATTACAGTTCAGTTCAGTTCAGTTCAGTCCCTCAGTGGTGTCCGACTCTTTGCGATCCCATGAATTGCAGCATGCCAGGCCTCCCTGTCCATCACCAACTCCTGGAGTTCACTCAGACTCATGTCCATCGAGTGAGTGATGCCATCAAGCCATCTCATCCTCTATCGTCCCTTCTCCTCCTGCCCCCAATCCCTCCCAGTATCAGAGTCTTTTCCAGTGAGTTAACTCTTCGCATCAGGTGGCCAAAGAACTGGAGTTTCACCTTCAGCATCATTCCTTCCAAAGAACACCCAGGGCTGCTCTCCTTCAGAATGGACTGGTTGGATCTCCTTGCAGTCCAAGGGACTCTCAAGAGTCTTCTCCAACACCACAGTTCAAAAGCATTAATTCTTCAGCTCTCAGCTTTCTTTACAGTTCAACTCTCACATCCATACATGACCATTGGAAAAACCATAGCCTTGACTAGACGGATCTTTGTTGGCAAAGTAATGTCTCTGATTTTGAAAATGCTATCCACGTTGGACATAATTTTTCTTCCAAGGAGTAAGCGTCTTTTAATTTCATGGCTGAAGTCACCATCTGCAGTGATTTTGGAGCCCCCAAAAATAAAGTCTGACACTGTTTCCACTGTTTCCCCATCTATTTCCCAAGAAGTGATGGGACCAGATGCCATGATTTTCATTTTCTGAATGTTGAACTTTAAGCCAACTTTTTCGCTCTCCGCTTTCCCTTTCATCAAGAGGCTTTTTAGTTTCTCTTCACTTTCTGTCATAAGGGTGGTGTCATCTGCATATCTGAGGTTATTGATATTTCTCCCGGCAATCTTGATTCCAGCCTGTGCTTCTTCCAGACCAGCATTTCTAATGATGTATTCTGCATGTAAGTTAAATAAGCAGGGTGACAATATACAGCCTTGATGTACTCCTTTTCCTATTTGGAACCAGTCTGTTGTTCCATGTCCAGTTCTAACTGTTGCTTCCTGACCTGCATATAGGTTTCTCAAGAAGCAGGTCAGGTGGTCTGGGATTCCCATCTCTTTCATAACTTTCCACAGTTCATTATGATCCACACAGTCAAAGGCTTTGGCATAGTCAATAAAGCAGAAATAGATGTTTTTCTGGAACTCTCTTGCTTTTTTGATGATCCAGCGGATGTTGGCAATTTGATCTCTGGTTCTTCTGTCTTTTCTAAAACCAGCTTGAGCATCTAGAAGTTCACTGTTCACGTATTGCTGAAACCTGGCTTGAAGAATTTGAACATTACTTTACTAGCATGGGAGATGAGTGCAATTGTGCAATAGTTTGAGCATTCTTTAGCATTGCTTTTCTTTGCGATTGGAATGAAAACTGACCTTTTCCAGTCCTGTGTCCACTGCTGAGTTTTCCAAATTTGCTGGCATATTGAGTGCAGCACTTTCACAGCATCACCTTTCAGGATTTGAAATAGCTCAACTGGAATTCCATCACCTCCAATAGCTTTGTTCGTAGTGATGCTTTTTAAGGCCCACTTGACTTCATATTCCAGGATGTCTGGCTCTAGGTGAGTGACCACACTATCGTGATTATTTTGGTAGTGAAGATGTTTTTTGTATAGGTCTTCTGTGTATTCTTGCCACCTCTTCTTAATATCTTCTGCTTCTGTTAGGTCCATTACCTTTATCAAGCCCATCTTTACATGAAATGTTCCCTTTGTGTCTCTAATTTTCTTGATGAGATCTCTAGTCTTTCCCATTCTGTTGTTTTCCTCTATTTCTTTGCATTGATTGCTGAAGAAGGCTTTCTTATCTCTTCTTGCTATTCTTTGGAACTCTGCATTCAGATACTTGTATCTTTCCTTTTCTCCTTTGCTTTTTGCTTTTCTTCTTTTCAAAGCTATTTTTAAGGCCTCCTCAGATAGCCATTTTTCTTCTTTGCATTTTTTTTCATAGGGATGATCTTGATCCCTGTCTCCTGTACAATGTCACGAACCTCTGTCCATAGTTCATCAGGCACTCTATCAGTTCTAGTCCCTTAAATTTATTTCTCACTTCCATTGTATAATTATAAGGGATTTGATTTAGGTCATACCTGAATGGTCTAGCAGTTTTCCCTATTTTCTTCAATTTGAGTCTGAATTCATAATCTGAGCCACAGTCAGCTCCTGGTCTTGTTTTTGTTGACTGTATAGAGCTTCTCCGTCTTTGGCTACAAAGAATATAATCCATCTGATTTTGGTGTTGACCATCTAATGATGTCCATGTGTGGAATCTTCTCTTGTGTTGTTGGAAGAGAGTGTTTGCTCTATTTGCCTTTGCCCTGCTTCATTCTGTATTCCAAGGCCAAATTTGCCTGTTACTCCAGGTGTTTTTTGACTTCCTACTTTTGCATTCCAGTTCTCAATAATGAAAAGGACATCTTGTGTGAGTGTTAGTTCTAAAAGGTCTTGTAGGTCTCCATAGAACCGTTCAACTTCAGTTTCTTAAGCGTAACTGATTGAGGTATAGACTTGGATTGCCATGATATTGAATGGTTTGCCTTGGAAATGAACACAGATCATTCTGTCGGTTTTGAGATTGCATCCAAGAACTGCATTTTGGACTCTTTTGTTGACCATGATGGCTACTCCATTTCTTCTAAGGGATTCCAGCCCATGGTAGTAGATTTAGTGGTCATCTCAGTTAAATTCACCCATTCCAGACCATTTTAATTCGCTAATTCCTAGAATGTTGATGTTCACTCTTGCTATCTCCTGTTTGACCACTTTCAATTTGCCTTGATTCATGGAGCTGACATTCCAGGTTCTTATGCCATATTGCTCTTTACAGCATTGGACCTTGCTTCTAACACCAGTCACATCCACAGCTGGATATTGTTTTTGCTTTGGCTCCATCCCTTTATTCTTTCTGGAGATATTTCTGCACTGATCTCCAATAGCATATTGGTCACCTATTGACCTGGGGAGTTCCTCTTTCAGTATCCTATCATTTTGCCTTTTCATACTGTTCATGGGATTCTCAAGGCAAGAATACTGAAGTGGTTTGCCATTCCCTTCGCCAGTGGACCACATTGTGTCAGACCTCTCCACCATGCCTGCCCGTCTTGGGTGGCCCCACAGGGCATGGCTTAGTTTCACTGAGTTAGACAAGGCTGTGGTCCTAGTGTGATTAGACTGACTAGTTTTCTGTGATTATGGTTTCAGTGTGTCTGCCTTCTTGCAACACCTACCGTCTTACTTGAGTTTCTCTTACCTTGGACATGGGGTATCTCTTCACGGTTGCTCCAGCAAAGCGCAGCCACTGCTCTTTACGTTGGACGAGGGATATCTCCTCACCACCGCCTCTCCCAGCCTTGAACATGGAGTAGCTCCTATAGTCCCTCCAACACCCGTGCAGCCACCACTCCTTGGACATAGATTCGCTCTTCCTGGCCGCCAACCCTGCCTCGGGCGTGAGGCACCTCCTCCTGGCCGCCGCCCCTGGCCTGTATATTACAACTATCCCATAAATAACAAAGGATTTGTACCAAGACAAAATTGAACTCATTTTTCCATACTCTTTCAGCCAACAGAATTGAGGAGAAGAAAATTAGAAGAGGAAGGAAGATTGATCATAGAATTCCAGTTTTATCCTTATACCAATAGTCATACCTCTGAATTAGTAACACAGGTTTATGACTAGTACCCTAGGACTGAATAAAGCATATTCAGGGGCTGGACTAAAGCATGTGTAGCAGACAGAAAAAAAGAATGAGACATTGGTGGAGTGTGGGAAGGAGAAAAACTAATGCACATTAATGCAGAAGCTAATTATATGTACTTGAACTAATGGAGCTACAGAATGATAACTTCAAAAAGGTGTATAACATTACTGGAAATATAGCTAAATTTCTTTATCTGAATTTACTTGTTTGGGGATAAGGTTATTGATTGTAGAAGGATTAGTGCATTCAATTCAGTTCAGTCGCTCAGTCATGTCTGACTCTTTGTGACCCCATGGACTGCAGCTAGCCAAGCTTCCCTGTCCATCACCAATTCGTGGAGTTTGTTCAAATGCATGTCCATGAATTGGTGATGCCATCTGACCATCTCATCCTGTCGTCCACTTCTCCCCCACCTTTAATCTTTCTCAGCATCGGGGTCTTTTCAAATGAGTCAGTTCTTCACATCAGGTGGCCAAAGTATTGGAGTTTCAGCTTCAGTCCTTCCAATGAATATTCAGAACTGATTTCCTTTAGGATGGACTGGTTTGATCTCCTTGCAGTCCAAAGGACTCTCAAGAGTCTTCTCCAACATCACAGTTGAAAAGCATCAATTCTTCAGTGTTCAGCTTTCTTTAGAGTTCAATGGTCACATCTATACATGACTACTGGAAAAATCATAGCTTTGAGTAGACAGACTTTTGTCAGCAAAGTAATATCTCTGCTTTTTACTCTCCTGTCTAGATTGGTCATAGCTTTTATTACAAGCAGCAAGCCTCTTTTAATTTCATGGCTGCAGTCACCGTCTGCAGTGATTCTGGCGTGTCCCCAAAACAAAATCTGTCATTGTTTCCACTGTTTCCCCATCTATTTACTTGCCATGAAGTGATGGGACCAGATGCCATGATCTTACTTTGCTGAATGTTGAGTTTTAAGTCAACATTTTCACTCTCCTCTTTCACTTTCATTAAGAGGCTCTTTAGGTCTTCTTTGTTTTCTGCCATAAGGGTGGTGTCATCTACAAATCTGAGGTTATTGATATTTCCCTTGGCAATCTTGATTCCAACTTGTGCTTCATTCAGCCCGACATATTTCATGATGTACTCTCCATATAAGTTAAAAAAGCAGGTGACAATATATAGCCTTGATGTACTCCTTTCCTGATTTGAAACCAGTCTATTCTATGTCCAGTGCTAACTGTTGCTTTTTGACTTGCACACAGATTTTTCAGAAGGCAGGTAAGGTGGTCTGGTATTCCCATTAAAAGATAGTGCATTAAAGCATATCAGTTGGGACTTTCTATGCAATAATACCTTCAAACTCGCTCTCAATTTGATATTTGCCTTCATATCACGGTAATATAGACAATGAGTCAGATATTTTAAAACCACATAATGACAATCTTTGCATCCACAAAAATGAATGTTCAGTTATGGACGTTCACAATGATTGAATGCTTAATGATTTATAATTAATGATTATTCTTTTAACATCTTGTGAATATGAATTTTTTCCTTTAAAGAATCATATGGATATTAGAAAAAGTCTTTGCATTTTGATTATTATGATTCTTGTGCATCTCTATTTGTCAAAATCATTTAAAAATCATTTTTTATTATTATTATTTTACTTTACAATATTGTATTGGTATTACCACACATCAACATGAATCCACCATGGGATTACACGTGTTCCCAATCCCGAATCCCCCTCCCTCCACCCCTCCCCCCCCACACACACACCATCCCTCCGGGTCATCCCAGTGCACCAGCCCCAAGTATCCTGCACCCTGCATTGAACTGAGACTGGCAATTCGTTTCTTATATGATATTATACATGTTTCAATGCCATTCTCCCAAATCATCCCACCATCTCCCTCTCCCACAGAGTCCAAAAGACTGTTCTATACATCTGTGTCTCTTTTGCCACCTCGCATACAGGGTTATCATTATCATATTTCTAAATTCCATATATATGCATTAGTATACTGTATTGGTGTATTTCTTTCTGGCTTACTTCACTCTGTATAATTGGCTCCAATTTCATCCACCTCATTAGAACTGATTCAAATGTATTGTTTGTAATGGCTGAGTAATACTCCATTGTGTATATGTACCACAGCTTTCTTATCCATTCATCTGCTGATGGACATCTAGGTTGCTTCCATGTCCTGGCTATTATAAACAGTGCTGTGATGAACATTTGGGTACATGTGTCTCTTTCAGTTCTGGCTTCCTCAGTGTGTATGCCCAGCATTGGGATTGCTGGATCAAAAGGCAGTTCTATTTCCATTTTTTTTAAGGAATCTCCACACTGTTCTCCATAGTGGCTGTACTAGTTTGCATTCCCACCAACAGTGTAAGAGGGTTCCTTTTTCTGCACACCCTCTCCAGCATTTATTGCTTGAAGACTTTTGGATCGCAGCCATTCTGACTGGCATGAAATGGTACCTCACTGTGGTTTTGATTTGCATTTCTCTGATAATGAGTGATGTTGAGCATCTTTTCATGTGTTTGTTAGCCATCTATGTCTTCTTTGGAGAAATATCTATTTAGTTCTTTGGCCCATTTTTTGAGTGGTCGTTTATTTTTCTGATTGTATAATTTATTTAAACAAAGTTGACTAGACTTTTAAAAAATGATTAGAACTTTAAAAAAATATATAGTAAACAAAAATGTTTATTTGTCAGTGAGTTATTTAACAGTTTAAAAATCAATTTTTAATAGGTTATATGTGCTCATGAATCAAAATTCAAATGGTGTGAAAGGTTTCATGATAAAATCTCTATCCTTTTTTTTTTTCTCTAGCCACTATATTTCTATCCTGAAGACAATTGTCCTTTTAGTTTTTGAATATCTTTTAAAGGATAGCAGTTTTTATATAGAGAATTGTACATATTTTTCATTCATGCACACTAGTATGTTTGTTGCATATATACCCTAATTGGAGCACAGTATACAACTTGATTTGTGTACATAATGTATTTTTTAGATGACTCAATATCATTACATGTAGGGCGGACTCATTTTTACTAGTGGCTATTCCATTTTAACAATGTACTATAAACACATCTTTATCCAGTCCCTTTTAGATTATTATTCAACATTTTGTTTCTATCTTTTGTTATTAGAAACAATACAAAAATGAACATTTTCATAGGTATGTGTAGTAAAAAGTACTAGAAATGAAATGCTGTATCAGTGAATAAGTGCATATTATTTTAATAGATATTTCAATATTTCCTTTTTTTGGCCTGTTCCATTTTACAGTCTTGTCTACAATTTTGATCATCTGTTTGGCCTTACTTATGCCAATTATTGAAGGTTATTAGGCTTATTTGCCAATTCGATGTGCAAAAATGCCATAGCATTATAGTCATAATTAGAATCTCTTTCAATGTGAATAGAAACAAGCATATTTTCATGTTAAAAAATAACACTTAAAATTTCTAGGTTTTAATTAAATCAAAGTTTACTTTATAGTAATTCATTTATAGTTGTAGCTTATGCTTTCATTATTTATATATACATGGTGTTTTGAAAATTATATTTTCTGGCTGCACTTTCATCTTGAGTCCTGGGTGATATTCTGATTTGGCCAGGCAATTTTACTTAAACATCATTGCTTGAAGACAGAAATTAGATAGGGGTTATATTTCCTCTATTTTTGCTTCTGTTTTGCCTTATGTCAAATAAGGTTATAGAAACACTGGAATTTTCCACCACAGTCTTAGAAAAATTCCAAGAAACTAGTCATATGTTTCATAGGCAAGAAACAGAGAATCCTCTTTCAGATCCAATATGACTGTATAGAAAATAAATGCAGTGTTAGTAATCCCTCAATGGATTTTTTTTTTTTCATTTTTATCTTACATAGTATCCTTATAGATCCTGGGATGACATCCTTCCCAAATTTTTATTCTATGAATGAGGTAAGATACCAGCCATCAAGCTATTTTCAGGAATGTTGTGTTGGGGGAAGGAATGAGATAACAAGTTCTGAGGAATTTTCCCTAGTTCTGAATGAAACTCTTTGAGGAACAGGATTTTATATTATGTATGTTATTTATTTTACATTCTACTTCTCCCCAGACAACACAAAGCAAATTTCCCCCTTCATGTTGCCTCAACTACAGACTGTTTCCTATAAATATGGCATGTCTGCATGTTTCCTCATTCAGCATTTCCTTCCCTGCTATTTTATGTTGGTGGTTTAGTCACTAAGTTGTGCCCAACTCTTGGCGACCCCATGGACTATGACCTGCCAGGTGTCTCTGTCCATGGGATTTTCTAGCCGAGAATACTGGAGTGGGTTGCCTTTTATTTTGTGTTACCCAGTGTTATTCAGAAAATTTTCTATGGCCAGCTTACACTGTTGGTATATGTTGTTCCAAAGAAAGGATTGTTAATTTTAGTTCATAGGAAAAGTCGATTATATCAAAGCATTGTGCAAGGCTGGTTGGGAGCTACAACTGTAAGCACATCTTCTGGTTTCTCCAAGTTTTATTTAAAATATTATCCAATATTTTTGAAAAGACAAGGGAACAGCACAACTTTACTTTGTAATCTTATTAATCCTAATTTTCTTAACCTTAAAGAGTGTAAAGTATTTGCCTCATAAGCACATTAAGGAATAGAGGAAAATTTATGAGTAGTTGGGGTTAGAAAAACTGTTCTAGATCTATTTACTTTTTGCTTCAGAACTGGTAGAACATGATTATCATAAAGTAGGAAGAGATTTGGATTGCTGGGATTATACCGCTAGCCTTGGATAATTTATTTTGTCAAATGAAACCTATATATATACATGTTACTCAGGGTCCAATACACATAAAAATTTGTGATAATAAAATCCAGTGGCTTGCCCTTCAGCCATGTGAAGATACAACTAGATGAAAACATGAAAGAGGGTCCTCACCTGGAAGACAGTCTCATGCTGTCTTGGCCTTGGACACTAGCCTTGGACTTCCACCCTCCAGAACTATGAGAAATAAATTTCCATAATTTATTTTTAAATGGTTTATCAAGATTTTTATTCCTTTGCCTCCTTCCCTTGGTATTTAAACTCAGCACTGATTTCCAGCACCACTCAAACTGCATGTTCTTGTGTTCAGTTGCCAAGCCATATCCAACTTTTTGAGACTCCATGGAATGCAGCATGCCAGGCATCCTTGTCCCTCACCTATCCTAGAGTTTGTCCCCAAGTTCAACTTCATTGAATCAGTGATGTCATTCATGTGGCATCCCAGTCTAACTGCATATAAATCATTTTTTTAAAAATACATACACCTGACATTCCTCTCATCCCCAATGGATACAAGTGACCAAAGTCATGGCTCTAGTGAAGTAGTTTAAACAACTACTAACATGATGCTGGTACCAAGCCTATTTTTAGAACCATTCCAATTTATCATGAAATCTGAAATTATAAAAAAAATAATTCAAAGTCCAGCATAAGAAACTTTCAAATTACTTTCATTTTAGCACAATTAATATGCCATAGCAGCTAAACACAAAGTTCAACAAGAGTAGATTGTCTCCAAATTCTTTGTACTTGAATATGATTAATAAAGTTACTGGTATTAATCTCTTTAGATAAACATATACAGGAGTATTTCAGACCCAGTGAATTTTTTAAAAGGCATAAGCACTTGGGTGCAATCTAAAAATGACACAATTAGCTCTTTTTGTTTCCAAGGCAACCCATTCGATATCACAGAAATCCAAGTCTATACCCCAATCATTAATGTGGAAGAAGCTGAAGCTGAATGGTTCTATGAAGATCTACAAGAGGGTCTGTCAGTTCAGTTCAGTTCAGTTCAGTTACTCAGTCAGGTCAAATTCTTTGAAACTCCATGGACTGCAGTATGAAAGGCTTCCCTGTACATCACCAAATTCCGGAATTTACTCAAACTCATTTCCATTGAGTCGGTGATGCCATCCAAAAATCTCATCCTCTGTAGTCCCATTCTCATCCTGCTTTCAATTATTCCCAACATCAGGGTCTTTTCCAATGAGTCAGTCCTTCCCCAAAGGAGGCCAAAGTATTGGCGTTTCAGCTTCAGCATCAGTCCTCCTGATGAATATTGCGGACTGATTTACACTAGGATGGACGGGCTGGATCTCCTTGCTGCCCAAAGAACTCTTAAGAATCTTCTCCAACACAACAGTTCAAAAGCATCAAATATTTGGCACTCAGATTTCTTTATAGTCCAGCTCTCACATCCATACATGACTACTGGAAAAAACAAAGCTTTGGCTAGACAGAACTTTGTTGGCAAAGTAATGTCTCTGCTTTTTAATATGCTGTCTATGTTGGTCATAACTGTTCTTCCAAAGAATAAGCGTCTTTTAATTTCATGGCTACACTCACCATCTGCAGTGATTTTGGAGTCCCAACAAATAAAGTCTGTCATTGTTTTCCCATCTATTTGCCATGAAGTGAGGGGACCAGATAACACAATCTTAGTTTCCTGAGTTTTAAGCCAACTTTTTCACTTTCAGCTTTCACTTTAATTAAGAGGCTCTTTAGTTCTTCTTTGATTTCTGGCATAAGTGTGGAGTCATTTGCATATCTGAGGTTAATGGAAATTTCTTGATTTGAGCTGGTGTTTCATCCAATCCTGCACTTCTCATGATGTACTCCACATATAAGTTAAATAAGCAGGTGACAATATACAGCCTTGATGTACTCCTTTCCCAATTTGGAATCAGTCTGTTTTCCACGTTTTTTTTTTTTTTTTTTTGATCCACACGGTCAAGGCTTTGGTATAGACAAAAAAGCAGAAGTAGATGTTTTTCTGGAACAAACTCTCTTTTTTGATGATCTAACAAATGTTACCTATTTGACCTCTGGTTCCTCTGCCTTTTCTAAATCCTGCTTGAACATCTGGAAGTTCATGGTTCACTTACTCTTGAAGCCTGACTTGGAGAATTTTGAGCATTATTTTACTAGTGAGATGAGTACAATTGTGCAGTAGTTTGAGCATTCCTTGGCATTGTCTTTCTTTGGGATTGGAATGAAAACTGACTTTTCCAATCCTGTGGCCACTGTTGAATTTTCCAAGTTTGCTGGTATATTGAGTGTAGCACTTTCATAGCATCATCTTTTGGATTTTGAAATAACTCAACTGGAATTCCACAACCTCCACTAGCTTTGTTTGTAGTGATGCTTCCTAGGGCTTACTTGACTTCACATTCCAGGATGTCTGGCTCTAGGTGAATGATCACACCATTGTGATTATCTGGGTCATGAAAATCTTTTTTGTATAGTTCTGTGTATTCTTGGAACCTCTTCCTAATATCTTCTGCTTTTGTTAGGTCTATACTGTTTCTGTCCTTTATTGTTCTCATCTGTGCATAAAGTGTTCCCTTGCTAGCTCTAATTTTCCTGAAGAGATTTCTAGCCTTTCCCATTCTATTGTATTCCTATATTTCTTTGCATGGATCACTGAGGAAGACTTTCTTATCTCTCCTTGCTATTCTTTCAATCTCTGTATTCAGATAAGTATATCTTTCCTTTTTTCCTTTGCTTTCACTTTTCTTATTTGCACAGATATTTGTAAAGCCTCCTCAGATAACTGTTTTTCCTTTTTGCATTTGTTTTTTCCTGGGGATGGTCTTTTTCACAGCCTTCTGTATAATGCCATGAACCTCCATCAGTAGTTCTTCAGGCACTATGTATATCAGATCTAATCCCTTGAATCTGTTTGTCACTTTTACTGTATAGTCGTAAGGGATTTGATTTAGGTCATACCTGAATGATTTAGTAGTTTTCCCTACTTTCTTCAATTTAAGTCTGCATTTGGTAATAAGGAGTTCATGATCTGAGCCACAGTCAGCTCCCAGTCTTGTTTTTTTTCTGACTGTGTAGAGTTTCTCCATCTTTGACTGTAAAAAATATACTCAATCTGATTTCGGTGTTAACCAACTGGCGATGTCCACTTGTAGAGTCTTCTCTTGTCTTGTTGGAAGAGGGTGTTTGCTATGACCAGTGCATTCTCTTGGCAAAACTCTATCAGCCTTTGCCCTGCTTCATTCTGTACTCCAAAGCCAAATTTCCTTCTTACTCCAGGTATTTAGGTCTTCCCTGGTGGCTCAGAGGTTAAAGCATCTGCCTGCAATGTGGGAGATCTGGGTTCGATCCCTGGGTCGGGAAGATCCCCTGGAGAAGGAAATGGCAACCCACTCCAGTATTCTTGCTAGGAAATCCCTACAGTCCACGGGGTCACAAAGAGTCGGACACTACTGAGCGACTTCACTTCACTTCCAGGTATTTCTTGACTTCCTACTTTTGTATTGCAGTCCCCTATAACGAAAATAACATCCTTTTTGGGGTGTTAGTTCTAGAAGGTCTTGTAGGTCTTCATAGAAGCATTTAACTTCAGCTTCTTCAGCATTGCTGGTCGGAGCATAGACTTGGATTACTGTGATATTGATTGGTTTGCCTTGGAAATGAACAGAGATCATTCTCTCATTTTTGAGATTGCATCCAAGTACTGAATTTTGAACTTTTTTTCTTTTCTTTCTTTCTTTTTTTTTTTTTAACTATGATGGCTACTCCATTTCTTCTAAGGGATTCTTACCCACGGCAGTAGAGATAATGGTCCTTTGAATTAAAATTCATCAATTCCAGTCCATTATAGTTCACTGATTCCTAAACTATCAATGTTCACTCTTGTCATCTCCTGTTTGTTCACTTCTATAAATAACACCAAAATAAAAATGGACTTTTGATGATAGGGGAATGAGATGCCCAAGTGAACAGATAAGAGATAGCTGGAGTAACAGGCAAATTTGGCCTTGGAGTACAAAATGAAGCAGAGTAAATGCTAACAAAGTTTTGCAAATGTAACACACTGGTCATACAAAACATCCTCTCCCAACAACACAAAAGATGACATTACACATGGACATCACTTGATGGTCAATTCTGAAATCAGATTGATTATATTCTTTGCAGCCAAAGATGGAGAAGCTCTACACAGTCAGTACAAACAAGCCTGGCAGCTGACTCTGGCTCAGATCATGCAGTTCGTATTGCCAAATTCAGACTTAAATTGAAGAAAGTATGGAAAAACCACTGTATAATTCAGCTATGATCTAAATCAAATCCTTTATGATTATACAGTGGATGTAACAAATAGATTCAAGGGATTAGATTGATAGAATGCCTGAAGAACTATGGATTGAGGTTCATAACGTTATACAATAGGCAGTGATCAAGACCATCCCCAAGAAAAATAAATTCAGAAAGGCAAAGTGGTTGTCTGAGGAGGCCTTACAAACAGATGAGAAAATGAGAAGTGAAAGGCAAGGAGCCAAGGAAAGATATACTTATCTGAATACAGAGTATGAAAAAAATAGCAAGAAAAGATAAGAAAACTTCCCTGTGTGAACAATGAAAACAAACAGAAGAAAACAATAAAATGGGAAACACTAGAAACCTCTTCAATAAAATTAGAGATCCCAAGGGAATAGTTCATTCAAAGATGGGCACAATAAAGGACAGAAACAGTGTGGACTTAACAGAAGCAGAAGAAAGTAAGAAGAGATGACAAGAATACACAGAAGAACTACATTAAAAATTCTCCTTAGTTTCCAAGGGACTTTCAGGAGTCTTCTCCAGCACCACAGTTGAAAGTCATCTCTTCTTCAGCCCTCTGACTTCTTTATAGTACAGCTCTCACAACCACTTGTAACCACTGGGAAAACCATGAAAAGTCTAAGAAGAGCAACCTGTCACTACTTCCATATTTTCCCCTCTATTTTCCACGAAATAATAGGGCCAGATGGCATGACCTTAGGATTTTTAACATTTAGTTTTAATCTGACTCTTTGTCTCTCCTCCTTCATCCTCATTAAAAGGTTCATTAGTTCCTCTTCTCTTTCTGTCCTTAGAGTGGTATCATCCATATATCTGAGGTTGTTGATGTTTCTCCCACTTATCTTGGTTCTAGCTTGTAACTCATTCAGCCATAAGTTTTTCATTTTGTTCTCAGCATATAGATTAAACTAACAGGGTGACAGCAGACACCCCTGTCATATCTTTTTTCCCTCAATCTTGAACCAGTCAGTTGTTACATACAAGGTTCAAACTACTTCCTCTTGACACACATGCCTGTTTTTCAGGAGACAGGTAAGATGATCCAGTATTCCCATCTCTTTAAGAGCTTTCTAGAGTTTCTTATGGTCCGTGCAGTCAAAGGCTTTGCTGTAATCAATGAAACATTGGTGGATGTTTTTCTGGAATTTGCTAGCTTTCGCTATGATCCAGTGATGTTGACAACTTGTGGATCTCTGGTTGCTCTTCATTTTCTGAACAAAGCTTGGACTTCTGAAATTTCTTGATTTGCATAATGCTGAAGCCTAGCATGCAGGATTTTAAGCATGACCTTACTAGCATGGGAGATGAGTGCAATTGTCCAATGGTTAGTACATTCTTTAGTACTATCCTTTTTGGGAATTGGGGTGAGAACTGACATTTCCCAGTCCTCTGGGCAATGCTGGATCTTCCAGATTTGCTGACATATTGAATGCAGCACCCTGATGGCTTCATCCTTTAGAGTTTTCAGTAGTACTATTGAAATTCCATCACATCCTCCAACTTTATTAATAGCAGTACTTCCTAAGGCAGGAAGATAATAGTAAATGCTTAACTCATCAACAAGTAAAAATGAGACAGAGATATGTCAAAATGAGTTTGAGATATATTTATATATTATTAAAAATTTACCCAGTACTCTTTATTACAGTTGCATCAGTGCATCTTTCTTTTTAAGTTCATTAAGACTGCAAGGGAAAAATATGGAGCTTATTTTTAGATAAAACAGAAAGCAAATCCTGAGTCTATAATTTTGATAAGCTACTTTAAATGTTTCCTCAAAGGTAATGTTAGTATTATTTTTATACCTATACTACAAACTTTTCAATAAAAAATTTTAAAAAGAAAACCATAACAAACTGATGGATGCAAGAGTAAATATTAACTATTGTCCTTTTTAAAAATCAACTGGGAAGATAAAAGACTTTTAGAGGTTCATGTCCCTATCTATTTACATCAGAATGACATTGATTTTTGTTTACTTTGGTAATAATCCAAAGAAACACAGCACCAATGGCAGTTAAATAGATTTCCTTTTGTCATATAAGAAGGCTAAATGCTAGTTTGAACCATTCTTCCTTTGGTAGTTTGAATCCAAGAGTCAAAAATTAAGTAAGAAATACCAGAAATAATTCATTGTTTACATTTATCTTTTGTGTGCCATTTGAAGAATGGAAGCGTTCATTTTATACATTATCAAAATGGCATTGATACTTGCTCACATTACTTACTTGAAAATTAAAAATTTCTGAAAGGAAATAAATTTCAAACATGATGCAATGTTAAGTCTTGCCATAAAACAACAAATCTTTAACTAGATATCTTACAGATCATCTTCTATATCATTAGTTTATATTATACTGTATACAGCAATTTGACTCCTTAATTTAGCACCAACTCCCATAGCAAGATTCTATCCAAGATGTATTCCAAAAGCAATAGCAAATAGTATACAAAAGTGTTTATAATATTTACAAGGCTCTTTTTGAAAACATAATAGGTTTCAAGCTCATGTTTACCCATAAAGATTCTAGAGTTGAGTCTCTTCCTACTGTACCATTTTTACTACCATGCTACAAGTGATTCTGTTACCACTTCATTCTATAATTACTAATGTTAATATTATATATTAATCCCCAACAACACACTAAACTAACCTTATTAGGTACCACTCTCAATAATATTTACATTTTCATAACTTTCTGCACTGCCTGTCTTTATCAGTTCTTTTTTTTTCTTCGGAATTATTTTGCTTCTTACATGCTTTCCAGAATTAAATAGCAATAGTTTATATATTTCTTTCTATGATATGAATATGCTCACTATTTTTTTTAAATTCCTGTAGTCTGACATAGATATTAAACTTTATCCTCTCAAGCATCTTAGTGTACCTGTACCTAAAAATAGATTTAAAATAAAATATGTTATTTCAGATTTAAATATGATCTAGATTTTCATCCATTTTACGTTTCAGTTGATTGCATGTTTTAGCATGAGGGTGACAGTGGAAAAGAAAATACTTTTCTGACAATTTGGCTTTCCTGGATAGAGATCCAGGTGTTTCTTTTTATTCTTTGATAACTAACTAATACAATAGGGAGGACATTTAATCCATCATCATGTTCACAAAGAAATTACCCATGGCTGAAATTACAATCAAATATATGAAAGCTTCTGTTCCATCTGTAAGATGATTAAGTAGAACTGCAATAGGATTTTAGGCTTCTTCCTTCCTTAATATTATCTTTTATATAGCAACAGGAACTCATTATATTTTCAATGATTATGTATCTAAATATATTTTTTACTCACTGACTTTTGACTTTGAAAATTAAAAAAAAAAAAAAAAAAAGCTTTGACTTGTCAAGCATCTGGTTAATTCAGGAATTCTATATTAGGATTTGGGAGAAAGGAAGGAAGAACCCTAAAAGCCTATTGCAGTTCTACTTGATCACCTTACAGATGGAAAGAAACTTTCATATATCTGATTATCCTGTGAGGGGACAGTAAAATCTGAGATGTTTAATATTTGTGAAATGTCATTTTAATAAAGAATTTTTAAATATGATTTTTTGCTTTATCAGAATCAGGTTCCTTGGTGAATAATATGATCTGGAAGATAAAATCTTTCTGTCTCTTCATTTTGATTCATTAAATTTCACCAATTTAAATATTCTAAATTAAGGTGAAATATATTATTTCTATCAGAATCCTTGAAACTAGAGCTTGTTTCTCATTCCTTAGCATTATATGACCTCTTTTAGGTGTTAACTCTTTTCTAATGTTTGATAGAATTTGCCTGTGGACCCATCTCATTATAAACTTTGTTAGAAGACTTTTCATCACAGTGTCAATTTTAGTACTGGTGAGTGGTCTCTTCATATTTCATATTTCTATCTGGTTCAGACTTAGAAGGTTTCATCATTCTTATAATGTGTCCATTTCTTCCATGTTGTTATATTATTGGTGTATATTTCCTGGCTGTAGTCTCTTATGATCCTTTGTACTTCTGTGGTGTCCACTGGAACTTCTGTTTTTACATTACTAATTTTATTGAGTTGAATCATATCCCTTATTTTCTTGGTGAGTCTGGCCAAAGGTTTATCAATTTTACTTATATTCTGAATGAACCGGCTTTTAAATTCATTGCTCTTTACTACAGTGGTTGTTGTTTATATCTATTTCATTTATTTACTTTGATATTTGTGATTCTCTCCTTTGACTAACAGGCTTTTTAGTCAATTAATTAATTTTGATTGGAGAATAATTACTTCACAGCATTGTAATTGTTTTAGTCATACATCAGGATGAATTGGCCACATGTATAAATGTGTCTCCCCATCTTGAACACTCCTTCCACTTTCCTCCCCATCCTATCCCTCTATGTTGTCCCTAGATCAATGACTTTGTTTGCCCTGCTTCATGCATCTAACTTGCACTGTTCATCTGTTTCACATATGGTAATGCATATGTTTCAATGGTGTTCTGTCAAATCATCCCACCCTTGCATTCTCCCAGAGCCCAAAACTCTGTTTTTGACATCTGTGTCTCCTGTGCTGCCCTGAGCATCTTTTCATGTATTCATTAGCTATCTGTATGTTTTCCTTGGAGAAATGTCTGTTTAGGCCTTTTACCCACTTTTTGACTGGGTTGTTCATTTTTCTGATATTGAGTGTTTGATCTGCTTGTACATTTTGGAGATTAATTACTTGTCAGTTGTTTCACTGATATTATTTTCTCCCATTCTGAGGGCAATCTTTTCACCTGCTTGTAGATTCCTTTGTTGTGCAAAAGCTTTTAAGTTCAATTAGGTCGCATTTGTTTACTTTTTAATTTCCATTATTCTAGGGGGTGGGTCATAGAGGATCTTTCTGTGATTTATGTTGAAGAGTGCTCTGCCTAAGTTTTCCTCTAAGAGTTTTATAGTTTCTGGTCTTACATTTAGATCTTTAATCCATTTTGAGTTTATTTTTGTGTATGATGTTAGAAAGTGTTCTATTTTCATTTTTTTTTTGTGTAGTTGACCAGTTTTCCGAGCACCGCTTGTTGAAAAGACTATCTATTCTCAATTGTATATTTTTGCCTTTTTTTTTTTTTTTTAAGATTAGGTGTCCATTGGTTTATCTCTGGACTTTCTATTTTTTTATTTTTATTTCTTTCCATTGATCTGTATTTCTGTTTTTGTGCCAGTACCATACGGTCTGGATGACTGTATGTTTGTAGTATAGTCTGAAGTGTTATTCTTCTTTCTCAAGATTGCTTTTGGTTATTCAAGGTCTTTTGTGTTTCCATACACATTGGGAAATTGATTGTTATAGTTCTGTGAAAAAATACCATTGGTAGTTTGATAGGGATTGTGTTGAATCTATATATGGTTTTGGGTAGTATACTCATTTTCACTATATTGACTTTTCCAACCGAAGAACATGATATATTTCTCTATCTATTTGTGTCATCTTTGATTTTTTCATCAGTGTTTTATAGTTTTCTGTATACAGGACTTTTATTTCTTTAGATAAATTTATTCTTAAGTATTTTATTCTTTTTGTTGCAATGGTGAATGAAGTTGTTCCCTTAATTTCTCTTTCTGATTTTTCATTGTTAGTGTATAGGAATGCAAAGGATTTCTCTGTATTAATTTTATATCCTGCAACTTTACTATATTCATTGATTAACTCTAGAAATTTTCTGATGGCACCTTTAGGGTTTCATATGTAGAGTATCATGTCATCTGCAAACAGTGAGAGTTTTACTTCTTTTCCAATCTGAATTCATTTTATTTATTTTTCTTCTCTGATTGCTGTGGCTAGGACTTCCAAAATTATGTTAAATAGTACTAGTGAGAGTGGGCACCCTTGTGCTGTTCCTGATTTTAGAAGAAATGCATCAATTTTTTGCCATGAGGATAACATTTGCTGTGGATTGAGGTATGTTACTTCTATGCCTACTTCATAGAGAGATTTTTTTCTTTTTCATAAATGGGTATTGAATTTCCCCCAGGTCTTTCTCTGCATTTATTGAAATAATCATAAGGTTTTTACCTTTCGATTTGTTAATATGGTGTTTCATACTGATTGATTTGCAAATATTGAAGAATCTTTGCACCCCTGGAATAAAGCCCACTTGAGTGCCGAAGACTTGATACTTTTGAACTGTGGTGTTGGAGAAGATTCTTGAGAGTCCCTTGGACTACAAGGTGATCCAACCAGTCCATTCTGAAGGAGATCAACCCTGAGATTTCTTTGGAAGGAATGATGCTAAAGCTGAAACTCCAATACTTTGGCCACCTCATGTGAAGAGTTGACTCACTGGAAAAGACTCTGATGCTGGGAGGGATTGGGGGCAGGAGGAGAAGGGGACGACCGAGGATGAGATGGCTGGATGGCATCACTGACTCGAAGGATGTGAGTCTGAGTGAACTCCGGGAGTTGGTGATGGACAGGGAGGCCTGGCATGCTGTGATTCATGGGGTCGTAAAGAGTCAGACACGACTGAATGACTGAACTGAACTGAACTGAACTGATCATGATGTATGATTTTTTTAATATATTGTTGGGTTCTGGTTGCTGGAGTTTTGTTGAGGGTATTTGCATATATGTTCATCAGTAACATTGGCCAGTAGTTTTCTTTCTCGTGGTTGACATCTTCCTCTGATTTTAGTGTCAGTGTGATTGTGTCCTTGTAGAACGAATTTGGAAGTTTTCTTTCCTCTGCAACTTTTTGGAAGCTTTCGAATAGGATAGGTGTTAGCTCTTCTCTAAATATTTGGTAGAATTCACCTCTGAAGGCATTTGGTCCTGGGCTCTTGTTTGTTGGAAGATTTTTTATTACAGCTTCAATGTCCATTATTAATATTGATGTGCTCAAGTTTTCTATTTTGTCATGGTTCAGTTTTGAAAGGTTATACTTTTTATAAGAATTTGTCTGTTTCTTCCAAGTTGTCCATTTATTGGCAAATAGTTTAGTAGTCTCTTATGTTAATTAGTATTTCTGTGTTGTCTGTTTAATTTCTCTATTTTCATTTCTAATTTTATTGACTTGAGCCTTCTCCCTTTTTTCTTGATGAGTCTGATTAATGGTTTGTTTATTTTATCTTCTCAAAGAACGAGCTTTTAATTTGATTGATCTTTGCTATAGTCCCCATCATTTCTTTATCATTTATTTCTGCTCTGATTTTTATGATTTCTTTGCTTCTATTAACTTTGTTTTTTGTTGTTTTTGTCATTGTTCTTGCCCTATTTGCCTTAGGTATAAGTTTAGGCTATTTATTTGAAATATTTCTTATTTCTTGAAGTAAGATTGTATTGTTATAAACTTCCCTCTTAGAACTGACTTTGATGCATCACATAAGTTTTGGATTCTCTGTTTTTTGTTGTCATTTCTCTCATTTTTTTTTTTAAATTTGACTTCTTCAGTAATGCATTGATTATTTAGTAACACATTGTTTAACCTCCATATGTTTATGTTTCTTACATTATTTCCTCCTAAACTTTACATCTAAATTCAAAGTGTTGTGATCCAAAAAGACACTTCATGTGATTGCAAATTTCTTAAAATTTTTTAGGCTTGTTTTCTGACTCAAAATGTGTTCTATAATGGAGAATGTTCCATGTGCATTTGAAAAGAAAGTGTTTCTGCTGTGTTTTTTTTTTTTTTTATCTTAGGCCTATCTGGGTTAATGTGTCTTTTAAGGCGTGTGTCCCCTTTTTGACTTCTGTCTTCATTATCTGTCGATTGGTGTAAGTGAAATGTTAAATTTCCCACTCTTTTTGTGTTACTGCTGTTTTCCCCTTTTAAGGCTGTTAGCCTTTGACTTACATATTAAGGTGCTCATATGTTGGGTGCATACATATTTGGAATTGTTGTAGCTTTTTGCATTGATTCTTTGATCATTATCTAGTGTCCATCTTTTCCTCTTGTAATAGTATGTATTTTAGTCTATTTCAATAATCTTTTTAAATAGTTTATTTCATCTGATATGACTATTGAAACTCCACCTTTCTTTTGATTTCCATTTGCATGGACTTTTTTTTTTTTCTTCTTCATCCCCTTTCTTTCAGTCTGTATGTGCCACTAGATCTTAATGCATCTTTTTAGACAGCATGTATATTTGTCTTACATAAAAAGTCTATTCAGCTGGTCTATGTCTTTCAGTTGGAGCATTTAATCCATTTACATTTCAGAAAATTAACAATGTATATTTTCCTATTGATGTTTTCTTTTTTTAAATTCACATATAAATATTTTACAGTACTGTATTAGTCTCTGCTGTACAATGAAGTGAATTAGCTATGTGTATGCATATATTTCCTCCCTCTTATGCCTCCTGCTGACACCCACAATTCAACCTATCTAGCCCATCATACAGCACTGAGCTGAGATGCCTGTTCTATATAGCAGGCTCCCACAAGCTATCTATTTACAGCTCTTCATGTATATATCAGAGAAGCCAATGGCACCCCACTCCAGTACTCTTGCCTGGAAAATCCATGGACAGAGGAGCCTAGTAGGCTGCAGTGCGTGGGGTTGCTAAGAGTCGGACACAACTGAAAGACTTTACTTTCACTTTTTACTTTCATACGTTGGAGAAGGAAATGACGACCCACTCCAGTGTTCTTGCCTGGAGAAACCCAGGAACGGGGAAGCCTGGTGGGCTGCTGTCTATGGGGTTGCACAGTCGAACACGACTGAAGCGACTTAGCAGCCGCAGCAGCAGCGGTGTATGTATCTCAATCTCAATCTCAATCTCCCAATTTGTCCCACCCTTCCCTCATCATGTCTCTTCTCTATGACTGCATCTCTATTCCAGTCTGTAAAATAGATAAATCTGTACCACTTTTCTAGATTCAACATAAATCTATTAATATAGGATACTTTTTTTTTCTCTTTCTGACTTACTTCACTCTGAGTGATAGATGCCAGGCCCATCCGCATCTCTAAAATGATCCAGTTTCATTCTTTTTTTTATGGCTTATTAATATTCCATTGCATATATGTACCATATCTTCTTTAAAAAAATAAGATCATGACATCCAGTCACATCACTTCATGACAAATAAATGGAGAAAAAAGGAAACAGTGGTGGATTTTATCTTCTGGGACTCCAAAATCACTGTGAACAGTGACTGCCATCACAAAATTAAAAGGTACTTGCTCCTTGGAAGATAATCTATAACAAACCTAGAGAACATATTAAAAAGCAGAGACATCACTTTGCTGACAAAGGTCTATGTAGTCAAAGCTATGGCTTTTCCAGTATTCATGTATGAATGTTAGCATTGGATCATAAAGAAGACTGAGCACTGAAGAAATGATGCTTTTGAACTCTGGTGCTGGAGAAGACTCTTGAAAGTTCCTTGTACAGCAAGGGGAACAAATCAGTCAATCATAAAAGGAATAAACCCTGAATATTCATTGGAAGAACTGATACTAAAGGTGAAATTCCAATGATTTGGCCACATAATGAGAAGAGCAGAGAATATTGTAAAGTAATTAGCCTCCAATTAAAATAAATAAATTTATATTTAAAAAAAAAGACCTTGATGCTTGGAAAGATTGGGCACAGGAGGAGAAGGAGATGACAGAGGATGAGTTGGTGGATGGTATCACTGATTCAATGGACATGAATTTGAACATACTCACGGAGATAGTGAAGGACAGGAAAGCTTGGTGTGCTGTAGTCCGTTGGGTTTCAGAAAGTCAACAATGACCTGAAGATTGAATAACAACAACTATATCTTTTTGATCCATTCATCTTTCATTAAACATTTAGGTTGCTTGCATATCCTGGATATTGTAAATAATGCTGTAATGCATACTAGGATACGTGTGTCCTTTTGAATTACGGTTTTCTCATGGTATACCCAGTACTAGGGTTGCTAGATCATATGACAGCTTTATTTTTAGTTTTTAAGGAAACCTCCATATTGTCTCCATAGTGGCTGTATTAACATATTCCCATCAGCTATTCATGAGAGTCTTCTTTTCTCCACACTCTCTTCAGCATTTATTGGTTATAGATTTTAGATTTTTGATGATGGTCATTCTGATGAGTGTGATGTGATACTTCATTGTTTTTTTGATTTGCATTTTTCTAACAATTAGTGGGGTTTTCCTAGTGATTCAAACGTAAAGAATCTGTCTGCAATGTGGGAGAGCCAGGTTCAATTCCTGGGTTGGGAAGATTCCCTGGAGACGGAAATGACTCCCCACTCCAGTACTCTTGCCTGAAGAATTCCATGGACAGAAGAGCCTGGCAGACTAAAGCCCATGGGATCACAAAGAGTCAGACATGACTGAGTGATTACCACTTTAATTTTACTTTCAACAATTAGTGATGTTAATCCTCTTTTCAAGTGCCTATTGGCCATTGGAGAGATGTTTATTTACATCTTCCATCCATTTTCTGATGGAGTTGTTTTATTTTTTAATTGAGCTTTTTTTTTTTTTTGGCTGTTTGTATACTTTGGGGAGATATGTCCTCAGTTTGTTCTTTCATTTGGAAACATATTCTCCCTTTACGTGGATTGTCTTCCCTTGTTTATTGTTTCCTTCACAGTATAAACTCTTTTAACTTTAATTGGTCATATTTCTTTATGCGTGTTTTTATTTACATTACTCTAAGAGTGAGTTGAAAAATGATCCTCCTATCATTTGTGTCAAAGAATGTTTTTCCTAAGTTTTAATTTAAGACGTTATAGTGTTTGATCTTACATTTAGGTCTTAAATATATTTTGAGTTTATTTTTATGTATGGTGTTAGGTAGTGCTCTAATTTCATTCCTTTATATATACTTGTCCAGTTTTCCCGGCAGTACGTGTTGAAAAGTTTGTCTTTTCTCCATTGTGTATTCTTGCCTCCTTTGTCATAGATTAGTTGATCATATGTTTGTGGGTTTATCTCTGGGCTTTTTATCTTGTACCATTGATCTATATTTCTATTTTGGTTATCCTAACAGAAATACTCCCTTGATTACTGTAGATTTGTAGTATAGTTTTAAAACAAGGAGCCTGATTCCTTCAGCTCTGTCTTTCTTTCTCAGAATGTTTTGGCTATTTGAGGTCTTTCATGTTTCCATACAAGTTGCAATTTTTTTGTTTGTTTAATTCTCTGAAGAATGCCATTGGTAGTTTGATAGGGATTGCATTGAATACTTAGATTGCTTTCAGTATCTTATTCCTTTTCACAATATTGATTCTTCAATTCCAAGAATATGGTATATTTCTCCAACTGTTTGTATCATCTTTGATTTCTTTCATCACTGTTTTACACTTATCTGAATACAGGTGTTTGTCCTCCCTAGAGAGTTTTATTACTAGGTATTTTATTCTATTCATTGCAATGGTAAATGGGGTTGTTACTTTAATTTATCTTGCTGAACTTTGATTTTTCCTGTATAGGAATCCAAGAGATTTCTGTGCATTTCTTTTTATATTCTACAAATTTATTAAATTTATTGATTGACTCTCATAGTTTTCTGATGGTGTCTTTAGGTTTATCTATGTATACCAACATAGCAACTGTAAATAGTGGCAGTTTTACTTCTTTTCCAATTTATAGTAGAAATTTTCTGACTGCCTAGGCTAGAACTTTCAAAACTATGTTGAATAACAGTGGTGAGAGTGGGCATCCATCTTTTGTGCCTGATCTTAGAGAAAGTGAATTCTGTTTTGTTTTATTTTTAACAACTGAGAAAGATTTTTGCTGTATGTTTGTTGTATATGGCCTTTATTATGTTTAGGTAAATTCCTCATATGACCACTTTCAAAGAATTTTTACCATAAGTGGGTGGTGAATTTTTTCAAAAGTTTTGTGCATCTCTTGATATAATCATGTGGGTTTTATTCTTTAATTTGCTAATATGATGCACCACATTGATTGATTTGCATATATTATAGAAACGTTGCATTCCTGGGATAGATCCCACTTGATCATGGTGTCTCATTCTTTTAATGTGTTGTTGGATTATGTTTGCTAGTATTTTGCTGAGGGTTTTTTTGTTTATATTTATCAGTAATATTGATGTGTAACTTTCTTTTTCTGTGATATCTTTGTGTGGTTTTGGTGTCAAGAGTGACGGTGATCAGATTGAATGTATTAGCAAGTGTTCTTCCTGTAATTTTTTGGGAAGAGTTTGAGCAAGATAGGTGTTAGCTATTCTTTAAATATTTGATAGATTTCAAGTGTGAAACCTTCTAGTCCTTTTATTTGTTAGAAGATGGTAATTACAGTTTCAATTTAATCATTTGTGATTGATCTGTTTATATTTTCTAGTTATATGTGATTCAGTCTTGGAAAGTTGTACCTACAAACGATTTTCCCATTTCTTACAGGTTTTCCATTTTATTGGTATATAGATCTTGTGGTAGACACTTATGATTTGTTTTTTATTTTTGTGGTGTCAGTTGTAATTTCTCCTTTTACACTTTCAATTGTATTGATGTGAGCCTTGTTTCCTTTTTTCTTCATGAGTCTGGCTAAGTGTTTATCAATTTTATCTTCAAAAAGAACCAACATTTAGTTTTATTGATCTTTGCTATTGTTTTCTTCATTTCACTTTAATTTCGTTTTACTATGATATTTATGAGTTATTCTTTCTACTGATTTTAGGTTTTCTTTGTTCTTTTTCCTAGTTGCCTTAGGATTGAGGTTAAGTTGTTTATTTGACATTTTTTTCTCGTTTCTTGAAGTAGAATTTTATTGCTATAAACTTTTCTCTTAGGATTGCTTTTGCTGCATCCAATTTGAACTGCAGGGTTTTCATTGTCATTTGTTTCTAGGTATTTTTTTTTTAATTACCTGTTTGACTTCTTAAGCAATCTCTTAGTTACTTAGTGGTGTGTTGTTTATCTTCTCTATATTTGTACTTTTTTATGGTTTTCTTTTTCTTGTAATTGATTTCTATTCCTGTAGCACTGTGGCCAGAAAACATGCTTGAAACCATTTGTTTTCTTAAACTTAGTGATGTTTTATTTCTGACCCAGAAGGTTATCTATCCTGGAGAGTATTCTGTGAGTACTTGTAAAGAAATTGTAGTCAGCTGCTTGCATGTTATAAGTCCTATAAATACCACCTAAGTCTATTTGATGCATTGTGTCATTTAAAGTTAGTGTTTCTTTATTTTCCACCTGAAAAAAGACCAGAGGCTAACTGTGATTCAGATGAAGTGTTCCTTATTTCAAAATTCAGACTTATTGAAGAAGGTATGGAAAACCACTAGACCATTCAGGTATAACCTAAATCAAATCCCTTACTATTATACGCTGGAAATGACAAGTAGATTCAAGGAATTAGATCTGATAGACAGAAGGCCTGAAAAACTATGGGTGGAGGTTCATAACACCCTACAGGGGCAGAGATAAAAACCATCCCCTAGAAGAAGAAATACAAAAAGGAAAAATGTTTGTCTGAGGAGACATTAAAACTAACTAAGAAAAGAAGCAAAAGGCAAAGGAGAAAAAGAAAGATATATTCATCTTAACACAGATTTCCAAAGAGTACCAAGGAGAAATAAGAAACCTACCCTAAGTGATTAATATAAAGAAATAGAAATATATATATATATATATAAACTAGTAACACTGAAGAAGCTGAAGTTGAACTATTTTATGAAGACCTACAAGACCTTTTAGAAGTAACACCCAAAAAAGATGTCCTTTTCATTATAGGGGACTGGAATGCAAAAGTAGGAAGTCAAGAAACATCTGGAGTAACAGGCAAACTTGGCCTTGGAATGCGGAATGAAGCAGGGCAAAGACTAATAGAGTTTTGCCAAGAAAATGCACTGGTCATAGCAAACACTCTCTTCCAACAACAAAAGAGAAGACTTTACACATTGACATCACCAGATGGTTAACACCAAAATCAGATGGATTATATTCTTTGTAGCCAAAAATGGAGAAGCTCTATACAGTCAACAAAAACAAGACTGGGAACTGACTGTGGTTCAGATCATGAACCCCTTATTGCCAAATTCAGACTGAAATTGAAGAAAGTAGAGAAAACCGCTAGACCATTCAGGTATGACCTAAATCAAATCCCTATGATTATACAGTGGAAGTGAGAAATAGATTTAAGGGTCTACATCTGATGGATAGAGTGCCTGATGAACTATGGAATCAGGTTATTGACATTGTACAGGAGACAGGGATCAAGACCATCCCCATGGAAAAGAAATGCAAAAAAAGCAAAATGGCTGTCTGGGGAGGTCTTGCAAATAGCTATGAAAAGAAGAGAGGTGAAAAGCAAAGGAGAAAAGGAAAGATATAAGCATCTGAATGCAGATTTCCAAAGAATAGCAAGAAGAGATAAGAAAGCCTTCTTCAGCGATCAATGCAAAGAAATAGAGGAAAACAACAGAATGGGAAAGACTAGAGATTTCTTCAAGAAAATTAGAGATACCAAGTGAAAATTTCATGCAAAGATGGGCTCGATAAAGGACAGAAATGGTCTGGACCTAACAGAAGCAGAAGATATTAAGAAGAGTTGGCAAGAATACACAGAAGAACTATACAAAAAAGATCTTCACGACCCAAATAATCATGATGATGTGATCACTAATCTAGAGCCAGACATCCTGGAATGTGAAGTCAAGTGGGCCTTAGAAAGCATCATTACGATCAAAGCTAGTGGAGGTGATGGAATCCCAGTTGAGCTGTTTCAAATCCTGAAAGATGATGCTGTTAAAGTTCTACACTCAATACGCCAGCAAATTTGGAAAACTCAGCAGTGTCTACAGGACTGGAAAAGGTCAGTTTTCATTCCAATTCCAAAGAAAGGCAATAACAAATAATGCTCAAACTACCACACAATTGCACTCATCTCACATGCTAGTAAAGTAATGCTCAAAATTCTCCAAGCCAGGTTTCAGCAATACATGAACTGTGAACTCCCTGATGTTCAATCTGGTTTTAGAAAAGGCAGAGAAACCAGAGATCAAATTTCCAACATCTGCTGGATCATGGAAAAGCAAGAGAGTTCCAGAGAAACATCTGCTGCTGCTACTGCTGCTAAGTTGCTTCAGTTGTGTCCGACTCTGTGCGACCCCATAGACGGCAGCCCACCAGGCTCCATCATCTCTGGGATTCTCCAGGCAAGAACCCTGGAGTTCGTCTCCATTTCCTTCTCCAATGAATGGAAGTGAAAAGGGAAAGTGAAGTCGCTCAGTCGTGTCCGACTCTTCGCGACCCCATGGACTGCAGCCCCCCAGGCTCCTCCGTCCCTGGGGTTCTCCAGCCAAGAGTACTGGAGTGGGTTGCCATTTCCTTCTCCAGAGAAACATCTACTTCTGCTTTCTTGACTATGCCAAAACCTTTGACTGTGTGGATCACAAAAAACTGTGGAAAATTCTGAAAGAGATGAGAATACCAGACCATTTAACCTGCCTCTTGAGAAATCTGTATGCAGGTCAGGAAACAAAAGTTAAAACTGGACATGGAACAACAGACTGGTTGCAAATAGGAAAAGGAGTACGTCAAGGCTGTATATTGTCACCCTGCTTATTAAACTTCTATGCAGAGTACATCATGAGAAACGCTGGACTGGAAGAAACACAAGCTGGAATCAAGAGTACCGGGAGAAATATCAATAACCTCAGATATGCAAATGACACCACCCTTATGGCAGAAAGTGAAGAGGAACTAAAAAGCCTCTTGATGAAAGTGAAAGAGGAGAGTGAAAAAGTTGGCTTAAAGCTTAACATTCAGAAAACAAAGATCATGGCAGCTGGTCCCATCACTTCATGGGAAATAGATGGGGAAACAGTGGAACCAGTGTCAGACTTTATTTTTTTGGGGGGTGGGCTCCAAAATCACTGCAGATGGTGACTGCAGCCATGAAATTAAAAGACACCTACTCCTTGGAAGAAAAGTTATGACCAACCTAGATAATATATTCAAAAGCAGAGACATTACTTTACCGACTAAGGTCCGTCTAGTCAAACCTATAGTTTTTCCTGTGGTCATGTATGGATGGGAGAGTTGGACTGTGAAGAAGGCTGAGCGCCGAAGAATTGATGCTTTTGAACTGTGGTGTTGGAGAAGACTCTTGAGAGTCCCTTGCACTGCAAGGAGATCCAACCAGTCCATTCTGAAGGAGATCAACCCTGGGATTTCTTTGGAAGGAATGATGCTAAAGCTGAAACTCCAGTATTTTGGCCACCTCATGTGAAGTGTTGACTCATTGGAAAAGACTGTGATGCTGGGAGGGGTTTGGGGCAGGAGGAGAAGGGACAACAAAGGATGAAATGGCTGGATGGCATAACTGACTCGATCGGTGTGAGTCTGAGTGAACTCCAGGTGTTGGTGATGGACAGGGGGGCCTGTCATGCTGCAATTCAAGGGGTCACAAAGAGTCAGACACAACTGAGCGACTGAACTAATTAACTAACTGAAGCAGAAGATACTAAGAAGAGTTGGTAAGAACACACAGAAAAATTATATAAAAAGATATGCTAATCACCCAAATAACCGTGATGTTGTAATCACTCACCTAGAGCCATACCTTCTGCAATATGAATCAGGTGAGCCTTAGGAAGCATCACGACAAACAAAGCAAGTAGAGGTGATGGAATTCCAGTTGAGCTATTCCAAATCCTAAAAGATGATGCTGTGAAAGTGCTGCACTTAAAATGTCAATAAATTTGGAAAAGTCATCAGTGGCCACAGGACTGGAAAATGTCAGCTTTCATTTTAATTCCAAAGAAACACAATGCCAATGAATGTTCAAACTACTACACAATTGCAATCATCTCACATGCTAGGAAATCAATGCTCAGAATTCTCTAAGCTAAACTTCTAAAGTACGTTTAACTGAGAACTTCCATGTGTTCAAACAGAATTTTAAGAAGGCACAGGAATCAGAGATTAAATTCCCAACATCTGCTGGATTATAGAAAAAGCAGGAGAATTCCAGAAAAATATCTACTTCTATTTTATTGACTACACTAAATCCTTTGACTGTATGGATTACAATAAACTATGGAAAATTCTTCAAGAGATGGGAATACCACATCACCTGACCTTCCCCCTGAGAAATTTGTATGCATGTCAAGAAGGCACAGTTGGAACAGGACATGGAACAATGGGTTAGTTCCAAATTGAGAAAGGAGTATGTCATGTCTCTATATTGTTACCCTGCTTATTTAACATCTATGCAGATTACATCATGTGAAATTCTGGGCTGGATGAAGCAAAAGGTGGAATCAAGTTTGCCAAGAGAAATATTAATAACCTCAGATATGTGAATAACACCACACGTATGGCAGAAAGCAAAGAAGAACTGAAGAGCCTCTTGATGAAAGTGCAAAAGGAGAGTGAAAAAGCTGTCTTAAATCTCAACATTCAAAAGCATGGAATTTGGTCCCATCACTTCATGGCAAATAGATGGGGAAACAATGGAAACAGTGACAGATTTTATTTTCTTAGGTTCAAAAATCACAGCAGATGGTGACTGCAGCCACGAATTTGAAAGATGCTTGCTCCTTGGAAGAAAAGCTAAAACAAACCTAGACAGCATATTAAAAAGAAAATACATTACTCTACTGACAAATTGAAAGTTATGGTTTTTCTGGTAGTGATTTGTGGATGTGAGAGTTGGACTATAAAAAAGCTGAACACTGAATAATGGATGTTTTTGAGCTATGGTGTTGGAGAAGACTCTTGATAATCCTTTGCACTGCAAGAAGACCAAATGAGTCAATCCTAAAGGAAATCAGTAGTGAATATTCATTGCTGAAGCTGAAGCTCCAGCACTTTGGCCACCTGATATGAATATTCTACTCATTGGAAAACACCCTGGTGCTGGGAAAGATTGAAGGCAGGAGGGGAAGTGGATGGCAGAAGATGAGATGTTTGGATGGCATCACCGACTCAATGAACGTGAGTTCGAGTATGCTTTGGGAGTTGGTGATGGCCTGGTATACTCCAGTCCATGGGGTGAGAAAGAGTCAGACATGACTGAGTGATTGAAGTAACTAACTAACTCTGCTAAATAAGCAGGGTGTCATTATACAGCCTTGATGTATTCCTTTCCCAATATAAACCTTTCCATCATTCCATGTCTGGCTCTAACTGTTGCTTCTTGGCCTGCATACAGATTTCTTAGCAGTCAGGTAAGGTTTTCTGGTTTTCCCATCTCTTCAAGAATTTTCTACTGTTTGTTGTGATCCACAATGTTGATAATCAATGAAACAGAAATATATGTTTTTCTTGAATTCCACTGACTTTTCTCTGATCCAACAGATATTGGCAGTTTGACGTCTGGTTCCTCTGCCTTTTGTAAACCCAGTTTGTACATACTAGAGTTATCAATTCATATAATGTTGGAGAACCTTGCTAGAATGTGAGATCAGCACAATTGTTTGGTAGTTTAACATTCTTTGGCATTGCTTTTCTTTGGGGTTGGAATGAACACTGACTGTTGTTAGTCTTGTGACTTGCTGAGTTTTCCTAATGTATTGTCATAGTGACTGCAGCTCTTTAACAGCATCATGTTTTAGGATTTGAAATAGCTCAGCTAGAATTCCATCAGTTGCAGTAGATTTATTTATAGTGATATTTCCTTATTCCTACTTGGCATCACACTCCATGATGTCTGACTAGGTGAGTGACCACACCATCATGGTTATCCGGGTCACTAAGACCTTTTATTTTTGTATAATTCTTCTGTATATTGTTGTCACCTCTTCTTAATCTCTTCTGGCTCTTTAAGATCCTTATTGTTTCTGTCCATTATTTTGCCCATCTTGCCTTAAATATTCCCCTGATGTCTCCAATTTTCTTGAAGAGATTGATAGTCTTTCTGATTCTATCGTTTTCCCCTACTTCTTTGCATTGTTCACTTAAGAAGCCTTTCTTATCTCTCCTCGCTATTCTCTGGAATTCTTCATTAATTTGGGTGTACCCTTCTCTTTCTCCTTTGCCTTTCACTTCACTTCTTTTCACAGCTATTTTTAATGCCTCTTCAGGCAATCAGTTAGCCTTCTTGCATTTCTTTTTTTGGGGGAATGGTTTTGGACATTCCTCCTGTACAATGTTACAAACTTCCATCCTTAGTTCTTCAGGCACTCTGTCTACCAGATCAAATTCCTTGAATTTATTTTCACCTCTACTGTATAATCATACAGGATTTGATTTAGGTCATACTTGAATGGTCTTATGGTTTTCTCTACTTCAATTTAGAACTGAATTTTGCTATTAGGATCTCATAATTTTAGCTTTTGTTTGTCTACAAAACTTTTGATTTTTCTGTCAAATTTTAATGTGATACTTACTGGGTAAATTCATCCTGGTTGTAAGTTTTTCTCTTTCACCACTCCAAATTTATCCTGTCACTCCCTTCTGGCTTGTAAAATTTCTGCAGAAAAATTAGCTGAAAATTTTATGGTGATTCCCTTCTATGTTATTTTGTGTTTTTCCTTTGTTGTTTTTCATATTTGCTCTTTGCATTTACGTTTTTTGTTAATTTAAGTATTTTATTTGTTTGTTTGTTTTTCTTCTAGGTTTTATCATGGGACATCACTTTCTGGATTTGGATCACTATTTTCCTTCCCTTATTAGAGAAGTCCTTAACTATAATCTCTTCAAATAATTTCTCAGGCACTTTCTCTTTCTCTTTTTAATTGGGAACCACTATAATTCAAATGTTGATGCACTTTTTGTTGTCCCATAATTCTCTGAGTCTGTCTTCAATTCTTCTCATTTATTTTTCTTTATCCTGCTTCTCAACAGTTTTTTTCACCATTTTCTTGCAAGCTCACTGACCCATCCTTCTGCCTCAGTTATTCTGCTAGTGATTCCTTCTAGTGTATTTTTATTTATGTTATTGTGTTGTTCATCTCTGTTCTTTAGTTCTTCTAGGTCTCTCTTAAGCCTTTCCCATATTTTCTTGATTTATGCCTGCATCTTATTTCTGAAATTTTAGATCACCTTTACTACTATTTCTCTGAATTCTTTTCCAGTTAATTTGCCTATTTCCTCTTTATTTATTTTGTGTCATAGGTTTTTACCTTACTGCTTCATCTATAACTTTTTTGTTTTTCCTCATCTCAATTTTTCATGTGTATGACTTTGTCCCTGTTCATTTGGCGTGAGGTTCCCAACACTGACATTAGCAGGCATATTGATAGATTCAGGTCTTGGTGCTGAGATGAGGACTCTATGAGAACTCACTCTGACTCATAATCACTAGAGTGAGATTCCCTTTTATTGCTGCTCCCACCACAGAAGTTCAGGCCTGACCACAGGCCTGAGAATCAACATTAAAAAAAAAAAAAAAAA
>SJXO01003610.1:67766-98039 GCA_006408615.1 Connochaetes taurinus | reverse complement strand
ATCTGTAATCCTATCACTTATATTTAAAGACTAGTATCATTTTTGTGTTTAATCTTGTATTTTTAAAAATATATACATAAGTAAATAAATATATACACATGTGACTAATTTTAATTAATATTGGTTCATTCCACACATGTTGCTTTGCAATTTTTTTTCCAGTGAAATATATATACTTAAACTCTTTCCAGGTTAATAAATGTACATACTTATTCTTAACAATTACATGTAATTTTACTAATATAGCTAGTCTCATTCTATGTTGTCATTCTTCCCTTATTTAAAAATTAGCATATTTTAATTGTTCATAAATACAAAAATACCATTATGACATTACATTTGTGATTATTTTATTGAGATAATTATATATCTGTCCAATTTGTTCCTTTATAAAGAATTTCTAAAACTATATTAGACTTTGCACTAAAATTTTCACTGCGTTTGAACATTTACTCTAAAGTTGCCCCAAGGTATATACTCTGAGAAAAATACTAACAAAGTAGTTAAACCCAGGTTCAGACTGATTTAAAGTGAACCACACTTGGGGAGGATAGCAGGTCAGTATAGAAAACAATACTTCAGAGCTTGGGGGTTTAAAGAAAACATATCCATGGTTAAAGCAGAGAAGAAAGAGGTAAATAACTAAATTAAGAAAGGTGCAGAGAAAAGACAATACAGGGGAGAGATTAGAGGGTCAAGGTGCCATTGACATTTGTGAACCAGGAGAACTTCAGAGTCTCCTGAGTGGGAAGGAGTTGATTTGAGTGGATTTTAGTTTAAAATTTGTAACTCAACTGTAACTCAAGTGTAGCTAACAAAAGGTGGTTTGCTGGAGGAGAGAATGGCAAATCACTCCAGTATTCTTGCCATGAGAACTACAAGAACATGAATAGTATGAAAAGGCAAAAAGGTATGACCCTGGAAGATGAGACCCCCCAGGTCAGAAAGTGGCCAATATGCCACTGGGGAAGAGAAGGGGGCAATTACTAACACCTCCAGAAACAATGGAGTGGCAAGGTAGAGCAGAAATGATGCTCAGTTGTGGATGTGTCTGGTGATGAGAGTAAATTTCAATACTGTAAAAAACAATATTGCAAACGAACCTGAAATGTTAGATACATGAGTGCATGCTTAGTCATTTCAGTCTTATCCAACTCTTGGTGACATTATGACCTTTAGCCCACCAGGCTCCCCTGTCCATGGGATTATCCAGGCAATAATACTAGAGTGGGTTGCCATACCCTCTTCCAGGAGATCTTCCTGACTCAGTATTTAAACGTGAGTCTCTTATGTATGCTGCATTGGCAAGTGAATTCTTTACCACTAGCCCCACGTGGGAGCCATGTTAGGTACATGAATCAAGGTAAATTGGAAGTGATCAAGAAGAAGATGGCAAGAGTGAACATCGACATCTTTAGGATCAGTGAATTAAAATAAATTGGAAAGAATGAATTTAATTTTACTGTGGAAAATAATACCTTAGAAGAAGTGGACTAACGAACATAGCTAACAAAATGTAGTACTTGAGTTCAATCTCAAAAACAACAGAATGATCTCAATTTACATCCAAGGCAAACCATTCAATACCACAGTAATCCAAGTCTATGCCCCAATCACTAATGCTAAAGAAGCTGAAGTTGACCAGTCTATGAAGACCTACAGGACCTTCTAGAACCAACACCATAAAAAAAAGCTGTCCTTTTCATCCTAGGAGATTGGAAGGCAGAAGTAGGAAATCAAGAGATACTTGGAGTTTCAGATCAATTTGTCCTTGGAGTACGAAATGAAGCAGGGCAAAGGTTAACAGAGTGTTGTCAAGAGAACACATTGGTCAAAGCAAACACCTTTTTCCAACAACACAAGAGATAACTCTACACATGGACATCACCAGATGGTCAATACCAAAATCGTACTGATTATATTATTTGCACCCTATAATGGAGAAGCTCTGTACCATCAGCAAAAATGAAACCTGCAGCTGACTATGGCTCAGATCATTGGCTTCTTGTTGAAAAATTCAAAATTAAATTGAACAAAATATGGAAAACAATGGGTATGACCTAAATCAAATCCCTTTGATTCTGCAGTGGAGGTGACAAATAGATGCATGGAATTAGATCTGGTAGAGAGAATACCTGAAGAACCATAGACAGATGTTGACAACATTGTACAAGAGACAATGACCAAAATCATTCCAAAGAAAAACAAATGCAAAAAGGCAAAATGGTCCGGAGGAGGCTATTAAAATAACTGAGGAAAGAAGAGAAGTGAAAGGCAAGGGAGACAGGGAAAGTTATACCCTTGTGAATACAGAGTTTAAGAGAATAGCAAGGAGCAAGGAAATAGTGAACAATGCAAGGAAGTAAAGAAAAACAATACGATGGGAAAGAGTAGAGATCTTATCAAGATAATCAGATAGATCAAAGGAACATATCATGAAAGGGGGGGGAAAAAAAGAAAAAAAAAAAAAAAAACAGAAACAGTATGTGCCTAACAGAAGCAGAATAGGTGGCAAGAACACACAGAATAACTGTACTGAAAAGGTCTTAATGACCCAGATAACCACGACCGGGTGGTCACGCACCTAGAGCCAGATATCCTGGAGTGTGTGGTCACTCACCTAGAACTAGATCTCCTGGGGTCATAAAGAACCACTACTATGAACAAAGCTAGTGGGGTGATAGAATTCCAGCTGAGATATGTCAAATCCTAAAAGATGATGTTATTAAAATGTTAATATTCAATATGTCACAAATTTGGAAAACTCAGTGACTACAGGACTAGAAAACATCAGTTTTCATTCCAATCCCAAAGAAGGATAGTGCCAAGGAATGTTCAAAATACCAGATAATTGCACTCATTTTTCATTCTAATGTTATGCTCAAAATCCTACAAGCTGGGCTTCAGCAGTACGTGAACCAAGAAATTCCAGATATATAATCTGGGTTTAGAAAAAGCAAAGAAACCAGAGATCAAATTGCAGACATTCATTGGTTCATAGGAAAAACAAGGGAATTCTAGGGGGGTGAGGGTTGGGAATAAATCTACTTCTGCTTCATTGACTATGCTAAAGTCTTTGTGTGGATCACAATCAACTGTGGAAAGTTCTTAAAGTGATGGGAATATCAGACCAGATTACCTATTTCCTGAGAAACCTGTATGCAGGTCAAGTGACAGTTACACCTTTACATGGAAAAAATGACTGGTTCAAAACTAGGAAAGATGTACGACAAGGCTGTATATTGTCACCCTGTTTATTTAAATTATATGTGAAGTACATCTTGCAGAATTCTGGGCTGGACGAACCACAGGCCAGATCATGATTGCTGGGAGAAATATCAACAGTCTCAAATAGCCAGATGACACTATCTCATGGCAGAAAATGAAGGAGAAATATCAATAACCTCAGATATGCAGATGACACCACCCTTATGGCAGAAAATGAAGAGGAACTAAAAAGCCTCTTGATGAAAGTAAAAGAGGAGAGTGAAAAAAGTTGAGTTAAAGCTCAACATTCAGAAAACGAAGATCATGTGTTCTGGTCCCATCACTTCATGAGAAATAGATGGAGAAACTGTGGAAACAGTGTCAGATTTTATTTTGGGGGGCTCTAAAATTACTGCAGATGGTGATTGCAGCCATGAAATTAAAAGATGCTTACTCCTTGGAAGAAAAGTTATGACCAACCTAGATGATAGCATATGCAAAAGCAGAAACATTACTTTGCCGACTAAGGTCCGTCTAGTCAAGGCTATGGTTTTTCCATTGGTCATGTATGGATGTGAGAGTTGGACTGTGAAGAAGGCTGAGCCCCAAAGAATTGATGCTTTCGAACTGTGGTGTTGGAGAAGACTCTTGAGAGTCCCTTGGACTGCAAGGAGATCCAACCAGTCCATTCTGAAGGAGATCAGCCCTGGGATTTCTTTGGAAGGAATGATGCTAAAGCTGAAACTCCAGTACTTTGGCNCAAAGAATTGATGCTTTCGAACTGTGGTGTTGGAGAAGACTCTTGAGAGTCCCTTGGACTGCAAGGAGATCCAACCAGTCCATTCTGAAGGAGATCAGCCCTGGGATTTCTTTGGAAGGAATGATGCTAAAGCTGAAACTCCAGTACTTTGGCCACCTTACGAGAAGAATTGACTCATTGGAAAAGACTTTGATGATCGGAGGGATTGAGGGCAGGAGGAGAAGGGGAGGACATAGAATGAGATGGCTGGATGGCATCACCAACTCAATAGATGCGAGTCTGAGTGAACTCCAGGAGTTGGTGATGGACAGGGAGTCCTGGCGTGCTGCGAATCATGGCGTCGCAAAGAGTCGGACACAACTGAACTGAACTGAACTGAACTGAACTGAACTGAACTGAACTGGAAAAGCTTCTTGATGAGGATGAAAGAGGAGAGTGAAAAAGCATTAAAAAAAAAAAGAAGAAGAAAGAAAGAAAGAAAACTAAGATCATGGCATTTGGTCCCATCACTTCATGACAAATTAAAGGGGGAAAAGTGGAAATAGTGACAAATTGGGGGGATCCAAATTCATTGCAGATGTTGACTGCAGCCATAAAGTTAAAAAATACTTCTTGCCCTTTGGAAGAAAAACTATGACAAACCTAAGCATCATTTTGAAAAATAGAGACAACTTGTTGCTGATAAATGTCATTATAGTTAAAACTATGGTTTTTCCAGTAGTCATGCAAGGATGAAATAATTGAACCATAAAGAAGGCTGAGTGCTGTAGAACTGATGCTTTCAAATTGTGATGCTGGAGAAGACTCTTGAGAGTCTCTTGGACTGCAAATAGATAAAAAACTATCAATCCTAAAAGAAATCAACCCTTAATATGCATTGGAAGGACTGTTGCTGAAGATAAAGCTTCTATACTTTGGTCACTTAACACGAAAATCTGACTCATTGGAAAAGATCCTGATGCTGGGAAAGATTAAGAGCAGGAGAGAAGGGTGACAGGATCTTTACTAGTATCCCCTGGGAAACACTTTTGTCTCTTGCAAACAGATTTTATTTTAAAGCCTATTTTCTCCAACATAAGTATTCCGTTTTTCTTTTGATTTCCATTTGCATGGACTACCTTTTTCCATCCCCTTACTTTCAGTTTTTTGTGTTCCTAGATCTCAAGTGGGTCTCTTGTAGAAAACATATACACGTGAATTTTGTTTTTGTATCCATTTAGCCAATTTATGTCTTTTGGTTGGAGTATGTAATCCATTTACATATAAGGTAAATATTGACAAGTACGTCCTAATTGCCATTTTGTAAATTGCTTTTGTTTTTTCTGTTTTTGTTTTTTTGTTTTAGAAGAAAACTGCTACCCACTCCAATGTTCTTGCCTGGGAAATCCCATGGACAGAGAACCCTGGCAGGCTGTAATCCATGGGAACATGGAGAGTCAGAAACAACTTGGCAACTAAACAACAAAACAAAAACTGTTTCTATAGGTCTTTTTTCTTCCCTTCCTCTTTTGCTCTCTTCCCTTTAGATTTGGTGTCCAAGTTTACTATTGTGTTTGGATTCCTTCTACTTTATGAGTTTTTCTATTGTAGAATTTTTTGTTCACAGTTACCATGGGATTTGTATATATCTGTATATAAACAAGATTGTTTTAAAGTTACTGTTTTTTTTTTTTTTTTAATGCATTTTCAGTATTCTGCATTTGCTTGCTCTTCTCACAATTACTGGTTTGGATATCATATTTCTGCATAGATGATTTACTAAATTCACTGTATATGTTTGTCTTTACCAGTTAGCTTTTCCATTCATAATTTTCTTATTTCTAATTGTGGCCTTTTCTTTTGCACCTAGAACAGATTTTGGCTTTTATTGCAAAGTTGATCTGGTGGTGCTGAATTCTGCTTTTGCTGGCCTGTAAAATTTTTCATTTTTCCATCAATTCAGAATGAGAGACTTCCTGCATAGTCTATTCTTGGTTGTAATTTTTTTCTTTTCATCACTTTAAATATATCATTCCACTACCTTCTTCCCTGCAGAGATTTTGTTGAGAAATAAGCTGATAACTTTATTACATTGTATGTTACTTATTGCTATTTCCCTTTAGTATTTGTTCTTTGTCTTCATTTTTTGTCAACCTGATTACTATATGTCTCTGCATATTCCCCCTTGAGTTTATTTTGCCTGTGACTCTCCGTGCTTCTTGGTCTTGGTGACTGTTTCTTTTCTCTTTCTAGGGATGTTTACAGCCATCTTTTCTTGTTATTCATTCAGTAAGGCATGTCTGACTCATTATCCCATGGGCTGTAGCACACCAGGCTCCTCTGTCCTCAACTATCTCTCAGTTTTCTCAGATTTAGGTTCATTGAGTCCATGATGCTATCTAACCAACTCATTCTCTGCTCCTCACTTCTTTTTTTTTTTTTTTTTTTGGCCTTCAGTCTTTCCCCAGGATCAGTGTTTTTTTCGATGAGTCATTACTTCACATCAGGTGGCCCAAAGTATTGGAGCTTAAGCTTCAACACCAGCCCTTCCAATGAACACTTGGGATTGATTTCCTTTAGTATTGACTAGTTTGATCTCCTTGCTGTCCAAGAGATTCTTGAGAGTGTTTTCCAGTACTACAGTTTGGAAGTATAAATTCTTTGGCACTCAGCCTTCTTTATGGTTCAACATTCACATCTGTACACAACTACTGAAAAAGAAAAAAAAAAAAAAAAGACAAACATAGCTTTGATGACATGGAACTTGGTTGATAAAGTTCCTGTTTAATAAAGGAATGTTATCCTGGTTGATAAAGTTGACAAAGTGATGTCTCTGTATTTTGATATGCTGTTTAGTTATGTTATAGATTTCCTTCTCAGGAGCAAGCATCTTTGAATTTCATGTCTGCAGTCATCATCTACGGTTATTATGGAAACCAAGAAAAGAAAATATATCACTGTTTCCACTTTCCCCCTTCTATTTGTCATGAAGTACTGGGATCAAAAGCCATGATTCCAGTTTTTTTTTAATGGGTTCTTCCTGACCCGGGAATTGAAATCACATCTCCTGAATTGCAGGCAGATTCTGACTCACCACATGATCAAGATATCAGTAAAAATTACATGATCAGATATCAGTAAATTATTTGGTGACTGAGAAGGAACAATTTTCCTAAAATAAATGCAGCCTTGAAATTACTTCCTTACCTTGATTTAGCAATCATTACCTCAAATTGAATTTTTTTCAACTGGTTACTAAAAAAACAAAAGTCTTACCAGACCCATCTGACAACTCATCTTAAGATAACAGGATTAGCTAGAAGACTCTTGCTAAGAAAGATGAGTTGTTTTGTTGTGTAAGCATTAGCTCTGGTCTTAAAGAAAGTTCAGGTCAGTTCACTGGCTCAGTCCTGTCTGACTCTCTGTGACCCCATGGACTATAGCACACCAGGCCTCCTTGTCCATTACCAACTCCAGGAAGATACTCAAACTCATGTCCATTGAGTTGGTGATGCCATCCAACCATCTCATCTTCTGTCATCCCCTTCTTATTCTGCCTTCAATCTTTCCCAGAATCAGGCTCTTTTCAAATGAATCAGCTCTTTGCCTCAGGAGGCCAAAGTATTGGAGTTTCAACTTCAAAATCAGTCCCTTCAATGAACATTCAGGACTGATTTCCTCTAGGATGGACTGGTTGGATCTCCTGAAGTCCAAGAGACTCTCAAGAATCTTCTCCAACAACACAGTTCAAAAGCATCAATTCTTCAGCACTCAGCTTTCTTTATAGTCCAACTCTCACATCCATACATCACTACTGGAAAAAAAAACATAGCCTCGAATAGATGGACATTTATTGGCAAGTAATGTCTTTGCTTTTCAATATGCTGTCTAGGTCGGTCAAAACTTTTCTTCCAAGAAGTAAATGTTTTTTAATTTCATGGCTGAAGTCACCATCTACAGTGATTTTGCAGCCCAAGAAAATAAAGTCTGCCACTGTTTCCACTGTTTATCCATCTATTTGCCATGAAATGATGGGAACAGATGCCATGATTTTGCTTTCTGAATGTTGAGCTTTAAGCCAACTTTTTCCGTCTCCTCTTTCACTTTCATCAAGAGGCTCTTTTGTTCTTCACTTGCTGCTATAAGGGTGGTGTCATCTGCATATCTGAGGATATTTGTATTTCTGTCAGCAATATTGATTCCAGCTTGTGATTCACAGCCCAGCATTTCTCATGGTGACTGTATACAACATTGAAGTACTCCTTTTCCTATTTGAAAACAGTCTGTTGTTCCATGTCCAGTTTTAACTATTGCTTCCTGACCTGCACACAGATTTCTCAAGAGATAGTCAGGTGGTCTGGCATCCCAGTCTCTTTCAGAATTATCCACAGTTTATTATGATACACATTCACATCCTATTTAAATCCACATATTATTCAAATTCTAAAACATGATGCTGTGAAAGTGCTGCACTCAGTATGTCTGCAAATTTGTACAACTCAACAGTGGCCACAGAACTCAAAAAGGTCAGTTTTCATTCCCATGCCAAAGAATGCATAAACTACCACACAAATGCACTCGTCTCACATGCCCATAAAGCAATGCTCGAAATTCTGAAAACCAGACTTCAGCAGTATGTGAACCGTAAACTTCCAGATGTTCAAGCTAGTTTTAGAAAAGGCAGAGGAAACAGAAATCAAATTGCCAACATCCACTGGATCATGGAAAAAAAAAAAAAACACAGAGTTTCAGAAAAACATCTACTTCTGCTTTATTGACTATGTCAAAGCCTTTGACTGTGTGATTCACAAGAAACTGGGGAAAATTCTGAAAGAGATGGGAATACCAGACCACCTGACCTGCCTCTTGAGAAACCTGTATGCAGATCAGGAAGCAACAATTAGAACTGGACATGGAACAACAGACTGGATCCAAATAGGAAAAGGAGTACATCAAGGCTGTATATTGTCACCCTGATTATTTAACTTATATTCAGAGTACATCATGAGAAACGTTGGGCTGGATGAAGCACACGCTTGAATCAAAATTGTCAGGAAAAATAATAATCTCAGATATGCAGACGACACCACTCTTATGGCAGAAAGTGAAGAAGAACTAAAGAGCCTCTTGATGAAAGTAAAAGAGGAGAGTGAAAATGTTGACTTAAAGTTCAATATTCAGAAAACTAATATCATGGCATCTGGTCCCATCACTTCATGGAAGATAGATGGGGAAACAGTGGAATCAGTGACTGATTTTTATTTTGGGGGACTCCAAAATCACTGCAAATGGTGATTGCAGCCATGAAATTAAAAGATGCTTACTCCTTGGAAGGAAACTTATGACCAACCTAGACAGCATATTACAAACCAGAGACCTTACTTTGCCAACAAAAGTCCATCTAGTCAAGGCTATGGTTTTTCCACTAGTGATATATGGATGTGAGACTTGGACTAAAAAGAAACCTGAGCACTGAAGAACTGATGCTTTTGAACTGTGGTGTTGGAGGAAACTCTTGAGAGTCCCTTAGACAGCAAGGAGATCCAACCAGTCCATGGTAAAGGAAATCAGTCCTGAGTGTTCATTAGAAGGACTGATATTGAACCTGAAACTCCAATACTTTGATCCCACGATGCCAAGTGCTGACTTACTTGACAAGACCCTGATGCTGGGTAAGATTGAAGGTAGGAAAAGAAGGGGACAATAGAGGATGAGATGGTTGGATAGCATTACTGACTCAATGGACGTGAGTTAAGGTAGGCTCTGGGAGTAGGTGATGGACAAGGAGGCCTGGCGTGCTGCATTTCATTGGATCACAAAGAGTTGGACACGCTCAAGTGACTGAACCTAATTGATTGTGATCCACAGAGTCAAAGGGTTTGGCACAGTCAATAAAGCAGAAATTGATGTTTTCCTGGAACTCTCATGCTTTTTTGATGATCCAGCGGATGTTGGCAATTGATCTCTGGTTCCTCTGCCTTTTCTAAAACCAGTTTGGACATCTAGAATATCATGGTTCATGTATTGTTGAAGCCCGGGTTGGAAAATTTTGAGCATTATTTTGCTAGCATGTGAGATGAGTGCAATTGTGTGGTATTGATTGTGAGCATTCCTTAGCTTTGCCTTTCTTTGGAATTGGAATGAAAACTGACCTTTTCCAGTCCTGTGGCCACTGCTGAGTTTTTCAAATTTGCTGACATATTGATTGCAGCACTTTCACAGCATCATCTTTCAGGATTTGGAACAGCTCAACTGGAATTCCATCACCTCCACTAGCTTTGTCCATACTGATGCTTTTAAAGGCCCACTTGACATCACATTTCAGGATGTCTGGCTTTAGGGGAGTGATCACACCATCGTGATTATCTGGGTCGTGATGATCTTTTTTGTACTGTTCTTCTGTGTATTCTTGCCACCTCTTCTTAATATCTTCTGCTTCTGTTAGGTTCATACCATTTCTGCTCTTTATTTTGCCCATTGTTGCATAAAGTGTTCCCTTGATATCTCTAATTTTATTGAAGATATCTCTAGCTTTTCCCATTCTACTGTTTTCCTCTGTTTTTTTTTTCATTGATCATTGAGAAAGGCTTTATTATCGCTTCTTGCTATTCTTTCAAACTCTGCATTCAAATCGGTATATCTTTCCTTTTCTCCTTTGCTTTTGGCTTCTCTTCTTTTCACAGCTATTTGTAAGGCCTTCTCAGACAGCCATTTCACTTTTTTGCATTTCTTTTCTATGGGGATGCTCTTGATCCCTTTCTCCTGTACAATGTCACGAACCTCCATCTATAGCTCATCAGGCATTCTGTTTATCAGATCTAGTCCCTTAAATCTATTTCTCACTTCCACTGTATAGTCGTTAGGTATTTGATTTAGGTCATATCTGAATGGTCTAGTGGTTTTCCCTACTTTCTTCAATTTAAGTCTGAATTTAGCAATAAGGATTTCATGATCTGAGCCACAGTCAGCTCATGGTCTTGTTTTTGTTGACTGTATAGAGCTTCTCTATCTTTGGCTTCAAAGAATATAATCAATCTGATTTCAGTGTTGACCATCTGGTGATGTCCATGTGTAGAGTTTTCTCTTGTGTTGTTGGAAGAGGGTGTTTGCTATGACCATTGCATTCTCTTGACAGAACTCTATTAACCTCTGCACTACTTCATTCTGTACTCAAAGGCTAAAGTTGCCTGTTACTTTGGGTGTTTCTTGACTTACTACTTTTGCATTCCAGTTCTCTATAATGAAAAGGACATATTTGGGGGGTGTTAATTCTAGAAGGTTTTATAGGTCTTTATAGAACCATTCAACTTCAGTTTATTCAGCATTACATGTCGGGGCATAGACTTGGATTACCGTGATATTGAATGTTTTGCCTTGGGAACAAACAGAGATCACTTTATCATTTCTGAAACTGAATCCAGATACTGCATTTTGGACCCTTTTGTTGACTATAATGGCTACTCGATGTCTTCTAAGGAATTCTCGACCACAGTAGTAGGTATAATGATCATCTGAATTAAATTCATCCATTCCAGTCCATTTTAGTTCACTGATTCCTAAATGTTGATGTTCACTCTTGCCATCTCCTGTTTGAACACTTCTGATTTTCCTTGATTCATGGTTAGTCTTAGGTAAAATACATTGTTGCCACAACTCTGATCTGAAGAAAAAAAGTGTCTTATGTGACTAATACAGGGAATGTGGGGAAAGAAAAGAAAAGAAATAAAAACATGTTTGCCCTTTTCTCCTCCTCAAGGGCCCCAGACTCCTTATCAACCTATCTAAGAATTAGCTCTCTCATCCCCCTTTTTCATGGACTTAGGAGAATATGGATGCCAGGGAAAAGGATGTTGCTCTCGTTCCTTAGTTGCTTCCTGCTGGTCAGGGCTTAGCCCCTAAATTGTTGAGGCAGCATATTCTCTTTACCCTCATATTGATGGTCTCTGATCCAAGGACTTTATGTACTAGTTGGAAAAAGCTGTGGCACTTGTAGGAGCTTGAATAATAATTTGCAACTTAAAGTTTTTAGACAGTTAGAAACAAGCCCCATTATACAGTCACATCTTATATCTGTGACAAAATATTCACAATAGTTAAAATAGTCATTAAACCAAGTTAAAACATAATCAAAGTTAAAAACCACATTAAGTCCATAGTTAAGGCAACAAAGTGTTGCACCATTCCATTTTAGGATTGTTAGATATCATCAGATTAAAAATAGGCAGTCATATATGATTGCTGTTGGTAAAGGTTTTTGCAGAGTTGAAGAAAGTCCTTTTTCTGAAGCAGAGAAACCCACCATGTGAAACCCTCCGCTGATGAGGAAGGGCACACTCTGTAGACCCAACAATTAGACCAATTATGAAATGCAATGAAAGAATTAGCCCAGGACAGGAAGGCGTTGACTTGAGGGTCAAACAACATACTCTGGAGTTTAGAAGTCAGCAGAAGCAAGCCTACATAAGTTATCAGGACCTTCTGAAAAATAAAAGCATGGAAACTAAAAACATAAAACTAAATGACATCACTTAGTCTCTGTCACGGTGCCACCATTTAACTCGAATGTGATGCACATGGGTCAATTCCTGGCCCCTTAAAACTGTGGGAGAAGAAAGAATAACCTGGTAGAAGTCTTTCATACCAGGACAACATAGAGATTGTCCCCCATATCCCAATATATTTTATCAGGACTTCTGCTCACACAACAGCTTGTCTGAGTCAGAGGCTGGGTCAGGAGTTACCTCCTGGAGTTCTCATAATGTCTGTTAGAAAGGCTGAAAGCTGAGTCACATAGTTAATTCTAAGGCTTCAGGATCTAAGACAATATCTGTGCACAAAAGTGGTCTGCCTTGAAGACATTCAAAAGTAAACAGTCCCTTCTTCTTGGGGCAGTTTGCGCCCTCATTAAAGCTCTGGGTAAAACTTTAAACCAACTGTCTTGTGTTTTCTGAGTTAGCTTATGCAGATGCCTCTTAATACCTCTTAATAATGTCATTAGCCTTTCCAACTTTTCCTGAAGATTGGGGTCTCCAGGAACAGTGTAAGTAGTATTCTATTCTTAGAGCTTTGAACACTTTGAGTCATAGCATCTTTAAAGGTGGAGCCATTGTTACTCTGAAGGTTCCATGGTAGCCCAAACCTGGGAATAATTTCATGGATTCTACAGGTTGCTGATGAGATGCTTGGGGTTGTGCCATGACTGCCAAGGCCATACTTTTCTTTTGAGTAATAAACAGATTAAATTCTGACCCTGTGGGCAAGCTTCAAGCAGAAGCCTGTAGAAGAGCAATTTAAAGAGACATAAAGGCATTTTGAGTCTCTGATGACCATATAAACTTATCCGTTTTGGTGTGTTCAGTTTCAGTTATGTTTATATAAATGTCTGGCAAGTTCCCCATAACCTGGAATCCAAATGCAGCAATAGCCTGTAATGCTCAAGACTTTTCTCAATTGTCTTAAAGGCATTGGTAGAAGATGATTTATTATAGGTTTAACTCTAGAAGGTATCCTTCAAATCAATGACTGAAAAATATTTGGCTCATTCAGGAATTTCAGAATATAAAGTATAAGGATTAGGCACCACAGGGTGTAAAGGAACCACAGCCTTATTTATTATTTTTAAACATTTAACTAGTTTCCATTTATCATTTGACTTTTTTATACCCAAAATAGAAGTATTACAGGGACTGTTACAGAGAATTAACAGCCCTCGTTTCTTTAAATTTTCAATAAAGGGTTTTAACTCTCCCTTAATCTCAAGTTTTAGTTGCTACTGTTTTTGATGTGGAAATAGGTGAGGATCTTTGAGCTTGATAATGACAGGAACAGCATTTTGTGCTCAACGCACAGTTTTTCCATCAGCCCACACTCTAGGATTTATATTTTGTTCAATTAATGGAAGAGAAAGGACGGGCTCCATAGTCATGTATACAGAGGCCTGGATCCTGCTCAGTATATCCTTTCCCAGAGGGGTGGGGGAGACTCTGACACAATCAGAAATTCGTGTGAAAACAGCACAGAGTCCCAGTTGCAGTTTAAAGGGTGATTGAAGTAATAACATTTGGCTTGTCCAAACAGTCCCATTATGGAAGGAAAGTGGACCAGGGGCTCCATTGAGCACAGGGAAAGTTGCTTGAGTTTTCAAAAGGAAATCAACTCATCCCCCCGCCCCCCACACAGAGTTATTAATACCAGGGTTCCTCAGGTGTTATTAGGACGGGAACTTGTATTATGGGGACCCCAGGGCACCTTTAGTCCTGATTGTCTTGAGAGTCTGACCCCTGAGACCTATACTTCTGAGGGCAGTCTCTTCTCCAGTGTGGTCCTTTGCAGACTGGACATGGAGTTGAGTGTGGCTTAGATGCCCGAGTGCAATCTCGCTTGAAATGTCCCTCCTTTCCACCATAATAGTTAAGTCTGTCCTTGTCCACCTGGGTTCCTCTGAGCATTTTTCTCTTAAGGCTGTTTCAGAGTGGATCTAACAGCCATTGCTGAGGCTTCAATCTTTTGCCTGGTTATTTTCTGTCTTCTGTTTTCCTCCTTATATTCTCTGCCAAAATAAACTGCCTGAGCCAGTTGAAACAGGTTACTTAAAGAATAACTTTGTCCATATACTTGTTTTAGTAACTTATGGCAGGCATCTGGAGCCGACTGAGTGAGAAGCCTACCTTGTAAGATCATTCCTCCCTCCGCTCTGCACTTTCAGGATCAACATTAGTAAACTCGTGAAAAGCCTCCCAAAGTCTATCTAGGAATTTGTCAGGAACTTCTTTCTGTGTCTGTTCTATGTCAGCCAACTTAGAATAATTTAAACTCTTAGTGCACATTCACTTGAGTCTTTCAAGAATACATCTGGCAAAGTGGCTCTGATACCACCTCCCTTTAGCTATGTTAGAGCACCAATCTGGCTCTGTTGTAGAGACTGCCTGATTCCCAGCAGAAAGGGCAGATATTTTATCCTCCCTCTTTCCTGTTCATTTATTACCAAATCATTCATCTTTATAGGCATTACCTTTTTCCAAAACTGAGTTTTTGTGTCAGGAGTCAGCATATGTCCTAAGACATGCATTACATTTCTCCAAGTAAGGTTAAGCTCTGGGAATCAAACTTATCCCAATCTCTCAAAATGCATTTTAAAGGGGGTGGTTCTGGAACTGTTAGCTCCCTTCTGAAAGAGAGAAAATAGTGGAATCCACAGCTGTGGCTTGTTTCTACCAGAGGCAATCCTATCTTCTCTAAATCAGGGTGGATATAGACTTTCCATTGAAGTTTTCCTTCTCTGGTCAGACTTAGCCTGTCTCCTACTGACACAGGTGCCTTCGTTGTTCCTGTCAGCCCTCCTCGTTCCATTGAGGTGGAACAGAGATGCTCCAGGAGTACACCTGATGGCATCTCAAATTGATTTCCAGTTCCTCATCATTAAGAACTTGGCTTGATTTCCCCTTTTCCTCTAGTGCCACCCAGGGTGGAACAGAGTAGTTTGCTGGAATGTTTCCCAAGCTAGAAACACTAGGTTCCATATTCCATATGTCTGTTCTGACTGCAGTAGAAGTGGCGAGTTGTAAAGGGATGAACAACAACAACAAAACCTAAGCTGCTCTTCTCTGTGTTACCACTCCAGTTTATGTGATGGCAAAAGATGTGGTAGAGGGTTGACTACTGAGGAAAAAGTGACTTGTGCTTGAGTTACTAGGGTTGTTACTAGAGTTACTAGAGTCACAATCTTTCCAGTTTATTTCCACAGATTTCACAAAAGGAAATATTAGGGAGTTGAGACAGAAGCCACTGGAGAGATTTATCTGATCTGCTATTCTTGTCTTGAGAACCCCATAAACAGTATGAAAAGTCATAAAGATAGGAAACTGAAAGATGACCTCCCTGGTTGGTAGGTGCCCAATATGCTACTGGAGAATAGTGGAGAAATAATTGCAGAAAGAATTAAGAGTTGGAGTCAAAGCAAAAATAACACCCAGTTGTGGATGTGACTTGTGATGGAAGTAAAGTCCAGTGTTGTAAAGAACAATATTGCAGAGGAACCTGGAAAGTTAGGTCCATGAATCAAGGTAAATTGGAAGTGATCAAACAGGAGATGGCAAGAGTTAGCATTGACATTTTAGGAATCAGTGAGCTAAAATGGACTGGAATGGGTGAAATTAAACCAGATGACCGTTATATCTACTACTGTTGGAAAGAATCCCTTAGAAGAAATGGAGTAACCATCATAGTCAACAAAAGAGTTCGAAATGCAGTGCTTGGATGCAATCTCAAAGACAACAGAATGATCTAAGTTGGTTTCCAAGGCAAACCATTCAATGTCAGAGTAAATCAAGTTTATGTCCCAACCAGTAATGCTGAAGAAGGAAGTTGAATGGTTCTGTGAAGATGTACAAGACCTTCTGGAACTAACATCCTCCAAGAGATGTCCTTTTCATTATAGAGGATTGGATAGCAAAAGTAGGAATTCAAGAGATATCTAGAGTAACAAGGAAATTTGGCCTTGGAGTACAAAATGAAGCAGGGCAAACACTAACAGTTTTTTCAAGAGAATGCACTGGTCATAGCAAACACCTTCTTTCAACAGCACAAGAGAGGACTCTATACATGGACATCACCAAAATAAGATTGATTATATTATTTGCAGCTGAAGATGAAGAAACTCTATACAGTCAGCAAAAATAAGACCAGGAGCTGACTGTGGCTCAGATCATGAACACCTTATTGAAAAATTAAGACTTAAATTGAAGAAAGTAGGGAAAGCCACTTGACAATTCACATATGATCTAAACCAAACCTCTTATGATTACACAGTGGAAGTGACAAAGAGTTTCAAGGAATTCACTCTGATAGAGTGCTGGAAGAACTATGGAGGGAGACTTAAAACATTTATGGGAGGCAGTGATCAAGAAAATCAGCAATAAAAATAAATGCAAAACGGTTGTCTGAGGAGGCCTTAGAATACCCAAGAAAAGAAGAGAAGTTAAAGGCAAAGGAGAAAAGGAAAGATATACCCATTTGTACACAAAGTTCCAAAGAATGGCACAGAAAGATAAGAAAGTCTTTCCCAGTGATCAGTGCAAAGAAATAGAGGAAAACAATATAATGGGAAAGACAAGATATCTCTTCAAGAAAAGTAGAGATATCAAAGGAGTATTTCATGCAAAGATAGGTACAATAAAGAACAGAAATGGTATAGACCTAACAGAAGCAGAAGAGATTAAGAAGAGGTGGCAAGAGCACAGAGGAAACTATATAGAAAAGATCTTAATGACCTAGATAACCACAATGGTGTGATCATTCAACTAAAGCCAGGCATCTTGGAATATAAAATCAAGTGGGCCTTATGAAGCATCACTACAGACAAAGCTGTTGGAGATGATGGAATTTCAGTTGAGCTATTTCAAATCCTAAAAGATGATGCTGTGAAAGTGCTGCACTCAATATGACAGCAAATTTGAAAAACTCAGCAGTGGCCACAGGACTAGAAAAGGTCAGTTTTCATTCAAATCCCAAAGAAAGGCAATGCCAAAAAATGTTCAAACTACTTCACAATTGCACTCATCGCACACACTAGCAAAATAATGATCAAAATTCTTCAAACCAGGCTTCAACAGTTCATGAACCATGAAATTCCAGATGGTCAAGCTGGATTTGGAAAAGGCAGAGCAACCAGAGATCAAATTGCCAACATCCATTGGACAATAATTGAAAAAGCAAGACATTTCCATAAAAAACATCTACTTCTGCTTTATTGACTATGCCAAAACCTTTTACTATGTGGATCACAACAAACTGTGGAAAATTCTGAAAGAGATGGGAATACCAGACCACTTGACCTGCCTCTTGAGAAACCTATATGAAGGTCAGGAAGCAACAGTTAGAACTGGACATGGAACAACAGACTGGTTCCAAATTGAGAAAGGAGTTCATCAAGGCTGTATATTGTCACCCTAGTTATTTAGCCTCTATGCAGAAAGTGTTATGGGAAATGCCAGGTTAGATGAATCACAAGCTGGAATCAAGATTGCCAGGAGAAATATCAATAACTTCAGATGTGCAGATGACACCACCCTTATGGCTGCTGCTGCTGCTGCTAAGTCATTTCAGTCATGTCCGACTCTGTGCAACCCCATAGATGGCACCCCACCAGGGTCCTCCATCCCTGGGATTCTCTAGGCAAGAATACTGGAGTGGGTTGCCATTTCCTTCTCCAGTGCATGCTTGCTAAGTCGCTTCAGTCGTGTCCAACTCTGTGTGACCTTATGGACAGCAGCCCACCTGTCTCCTCCATCCACAGGATTCTCCAGGAAGGAATACTGAAATGGGTTGTCATTTCCTTGTCCACTTTTATGACAGAAAGAAGAAAAGAAGTAAGCAGCCTCTTGATGAAAATGAAAGCGAAGAGTGAAAAAATTGGCTTAAAACTCAACATTCAGAAAACTAATATCATGGCTTCCAGTCCCATCACTTCATGGCAAATAGATGAGGAAACAATGGAAACAGTGACATACATTATTGGGAGGGGACTCCAAAATCACAGCAGATGGTGAATGCGACCATGCAATTAAAAGATACTTACTCCTTGGAAGAAAATTTATGACCATCAGTTCAGTTCAGTTCAGTCACTCAGTCATGTCTGACTCTGCGACCCCATGAATCGCAGCACACCAGGCCTCACTATCCATCACCAACAGCCTGAGTTCAATCAGACTCACGTCCATCGAGTCAGTGATGCCATCCAGCCATCTCATCCTCTGTCGTCCCCTTCTTCTCCTACCCCCAATCCCTCCCAGCATCAGAGTCTTTTCCAAAGAGTCAACTCTTCTCATGAGGTGGCCAAAGTACTGGAGTTTCAGCTTCAGCATCATTCCCTCTAAAGAAATCCCAGGGCTGATCTCCTTCAGAATGGACTGGTTGGATATCCTTTCAGTCCAACTTAGACAGCATATTAAAAAGAAGAGATATTAGTTTGTTGACAAAGGTCTGTCTAGACAAAGCTATGGCTTTTTCAGTAATCATATATGGAGTGAAAGTTGGACTATAAAGAAAGCTAAACACTGAAGTGTTGATGCTTTTGAACTGTGGTGCTGTAGAAGACTCTTGAGAGTCCCTTGGACTGCAAGGAAATGAAATCAGTCAATCCTCAAGGAAATCAGCCCTGAATATTCATTGGAAGGACTGATTATGAAGCTGAAACTCCAATACTTTGGCCACCTTATGTGAAGAACTGACTTGTTGGAAAAGACCCTGATGCTGGGAAAGATTGAAGGCAACAGGAGAAGGGAACAACAGAGGATAAGATGTTTGAACAGCATCACCAACTTGATAGACATGAGTTTGAGTAAGCTCTGGGAGTTGTTGATGGACAGGGAAGCCTGGTGTTCTGCAGTCCATGTGGTCGCAAAAGTCAGACACAACTGAGGGATTGAATTGAAGAGCTAGCACTATCAAAGAAAAAACCCACTGTACTTCTCCTATGGCCAAATATTGGGATTCCTAATCTATGTTCTTAGAAACCTCGTGCTTGTTAGCAGTGCTTCCATCCATATAGTTTGGAGGCACAACCATACAATTTGGAGGCACAACCATGAGAAGGACCAGTTTTTAGAGCTCTGGCCCTGTAAGGAAGCAGCCAAGAGAGAGATGCTCCTGGAGCTAAAGCTAGGAGACATATGTCCTTAGGCAAGATATACTGTTGGTATATAGTCATTTGTACAGAGCTTAAGGAAAAACATACCTTTTGAGCAAGATGAGTTGTTGTATCGTGTAATCATTAGCTCTGGGCTTAAAGAAAATTAGTCTTAGGTAAAATAGATTGTTTCCATAACAACTCAGAGCTTAAGAAAAAAGTGTCTTATGTGACTAAGAAAAGGAATTTAGGGAAAAAAAAAAAAANCCCCGGGCCTTGGGTTCTAAGATACGGATTTGGGGGATGAGCTTAGGGTAGGCCTAGGAGAGAAGCGCCGTGGAGAAGCAAGAGAAGGTAGCAAGGAGAAATGAAGGTTTTGGTTGGAAACTGGGGACAGACATTTTCTATAGCTTTTGTCTTTCTTTTTTCTGAATCTTGATATCACTTCAAGAAAACCGCTTAAATAAACAAAAAAAAAAAAAATATATATATATATATATATATATATATATATTTGTCCCTTTATCCTCCTCGAGGGCACTGGACTCCTTATCAACGTACCTAAGAATTAGCTCTCTCATTTGTATTAGAGTTTTGGCTCATATTGTTGCAAAACTTAAAGAATTACTTTTAGATGACTAGTTACTGTTTTAGGCTACAGTTATATCTTAGAACTTTTAGCCTAACATTAAAAAGATTGAAGTTAGAATTGGGTGTATTTTATTGTGACAGCCAAAATTAGATAAGTCCCTCAATAACATTGCAAAACCCTCCAGAGCTGACATATTTCTTCTCTTATTGTTCACCTTAAACATATATTGTAAAATAATAATGAAAGATCTAAAGGGACCCTTAGATGACACTAATAACTGAACTCTTAATCTAGTAGAGTTTTATTTTGTAGGTTATTCTATATGATACAGATTTTATGAGTCAATTTTGATCTTTGCTTAATATCAGTTGGGCTACTTAAGAAAGTCTTTGCAAAATAATTCAAATATCTTTTAATCACTGTTTAATTTAAAAAAAAATCAAGGTGATCAAAAGCAGTACATAGTAACAAACAGAACTAATCAGCATATACAGTGAAATGATAATAAGTCAATTTGAATAGTCACATCTGCATTATATTAGTTAATTTAGCAATAATGTACAATTCAGATTCTGTGAATGTGATAGAAACACACGCCCAGTTCTACCTACTTTATTCAATTCATTATTTTTGCTTCAAAATGGAAAGCAGAACACGATTTGTAGGTATTAGGAATCATGCCAAACAGGTAAAGTTGTAAAACCCTGAAAGAAATTTCTCATTAAACTGTAAAAATGAATCTTTCTCTGATTGACACAATGCCATTCAGTAAGTGTAGCTATTTTTTTTTCCCTTACTAACTCTCTACTTATATTCCTCAATTTTGCAAAGAATTGGAAGCAAGTTAAATCAGTTCAGTTTAGTTCAGTTCAGTCACTCAGTCCTGTCCAATTCTTTGCAAACCCAGGAATCGCAGCACGCCAGGCCTCCCTGTCCATCACAGACTCCTGCAGTTCACCCAAACTCATATGCATCGAGTCAATGATGCCATCCAGCCATCTCATCCTCTGTCGTCCCCTTCTCCTCCTCCCTTCAATCTCTCCCAGCATCACTTTTCCAATGACTCAACTCTTCGCATGAGGTGGCCAAAGTACTGAAGTTTCAGCTTCAGCATCAGCATCAGTCCTTCCAATGAACACCAAGGACTGATCTCCTTTAGAATGGACTGGTTGAACCTCCTTTCAGGCCAAGGGACTCTGAAGAGTCTTCTCCAGCACCACAGTTCAAGAGCATCAATTTTTCAATGCTCAGCTTTCTTCACAGTCCAACTCTCACATCCATATATAACCACAGGAAAAACCATAGTCTTGACTAGATGGACCTTTGTCAGCAAAGTAATGTCTCTGCTTTTTATTTTTTTTTTTCTTTTTTTTTTTTTTTTTTTTTTATGTCTCTGCTTTTTAGTATGCTATCTAGGTTGGTCATAACTTTCCTTCCAAGAAGTAAATGTCTTTTAATTTCATGGCTGCAATAACCATTTGCACTGATTTTGGAGCCAAGAAAAATAAAGTCTGACACTGTTTCCACTGTTTCCCCATCTATTTCCCATGAAGTGATGAGACCAGATGCCATGATCTTCATTTTCTGAATGTTGAGCTTTAAGCCAACTTTTTCGCTCTCCTCTTTCACTTTCATCAAGAGGCTTTTTAGCTCCTCTTCACTTTCTGCCATAAGGGTGGTGTCATCTGCTTATCTGAGGTATTGATATTCCTCCCAGAAATCTTGATTCCAGCTTGTGCTTCTTCCAGCCAAGTGTTTCTCATGATGTACTCTGCATATAAGTTAAATAAGCAGGATAACAATACACAGCCTTGACATACTCCTTCATGTCCAGTTCTAACTGTTGCTTCCTGACCTAGCTATAGGTTTCTCAAGAGGCAAGTCAAGTGGTCTGGTCTTCCCATCACTTTCAGAATTTTCCACAGTTTATTGTGATCCATACAGTCAAAGGCTTTGTCATAGTCAATAATGCTGGTTTTAGAAAAGGCAGAGGAACCAGAGATCAAACTGCCAACATCCGCTGGATCATGGAAAAAGCAAGAGAGTTCCAGGAAGACATCTATTTCTGCTTTATTGACTATGCAAAAGCAAGTTAAATAAATGCAATTAATTCAGAATAATAATAAATATGAATATTAAAAAAAAACAGTGAATTGGAGCATGAAGGTAAAATATGTAAGTTATGACCAGATAAATAAATAGCAATAAAGAATGTATATCTTTAGATTTTCTGCATTTATCAAGAATTACTACAAATTGATCTCAGACTTCTCAAGTTATAAGCATAAGGAGAAAACAAACTGTTATAAACTTTTAATGTTCCATAAGGCAAAATTTTACCAGTTACTAAATAAAACAAATAAATGATAAGCAATCACTTAAACTACTTTTCCTTCCCTGGTGAAACAGTAGATAAAAATCCAGCTTCCAATGCAGAGACACAGATTCTATCTCTCATCCAAGAAGATTTCACATGCCACAGAGCAAACAAGCCCATGTACCACAACTACTGAGCCTATGCTGTAAGGCCCATGAGCTACAATTACTGAAGACCACATGCCTAGACACCGTGCTAAAGGAGATCAGCCCTGGGATTTCTTTGGAAGGAATGATGCTAAAGCTGAAGCTCCAGTACTTTGGCCACCTCGTGTGAAGAGGTGACTCATTGGAAAAGACTCTGATGCTGGGAGTGATTGGGGGCAGGAGGAGAAGGGGACGACTGAGGATGAGATGGCTGGATGGCATCACTGACTCGAATGTGAGTCTTAGTGAACTCAGGAGTTGGTCATGGACAGGGAGGCCTGGCATCCTGCGATTCATGGGGTCGCAGAGAGGCGGACACGACTGAGCGACTGAAATGAACTGATCCTTTAAGAAAACCTTCAGTCTCAAAAGCAAAGTTGCAGAGTTCATGTAGACTTCAAGGAAATAACTATGACATCAATTAACCTATTTCTAGTCTTGCAATAATTCAAGAGAATTTAAAATAGCATTATTTTTTAACAAGGAAGGAACATTGTATTCTAGTATAAGTTAATCACCAAAGGGATATTGCCTATAAGCTTAAATTATACACAATGACCTTATCTCTGGGAACCCTGCCTCCCAGATGACTGTTAAGGTAAAAATACCTTTGTTTAGTTTATAGGGAACATCCTTATCACACCCATCTGTGAATGACTGAAGGAAGGAGTTAACATATTTCCTCTGAAGGCTGACTGGAACTAGGAAATTTCTCACTTTATTCCTTCTCTATCCGTGTGAAAGAAGCCTGAATTCTAGCTCAGGCAAGGTTATTCTTTGGGACACTAGTACACCATTTTATTGATCTAATGGCTTTGCAAATTAAGTTGCCCTTCCTAGCAGTGATAACTTGTCTCTCAATTTATTGGTTTGTTGTACATTGAGCAGTAAAACCTTAAATTTGGTAACAGTTTCATGAGGGACAAAATTATAAAGTTTTTTTTTGTTGTTGTTGTTTGTTTGTTTGTTTTAAATCACATAGTGTATAAAACCTAATAATACTCAGCAGGTGACAGAAGCAATGCAATGGAAAATAAAGACTACTTAAAAACATTACCAGGGCATTATAGTTGTGATTCAAAATTCTTGAAGCTCTTTTGTTTAGATTTTGTGGCCAGGTATAGGAAGAAGAAAAAGAAATAACAAGCCTAGATATTGTTTGTGGTAAGTGCAATTTTCTCAACATCTTTCCTTTTATTTCCCTTCAATACTTTCATACTTAGTTATTAGGCATGTAACAGTCCCAGCAGAGAAACTGAATTGAAAAGAACACTTACTGTCAAAGTCATAGAATCTGAACTCTAGTTTTCACTTTGTCTTTTTTTTTTTAATCTCTTTTGACTCATTTTACTCACCTTTAAAAGAAAGCAGTGCTAAGTTCACAATGCAGATCTACCTTCCAATAATAATGTGACTTAAGGTGAATGACTTAATCTCTGTTTTTCTTTAATTATATGTTTGTAAATAGGATATACTCCCAAACCTTATAGAACTTTTGTGAGCATTGAGTGAGCTAAAATATCTAGAAAGTTTACCAGAGTACCGAATACATAGTGTTTATTTGATGAATATTATTTTCTTTCTTTTCATCTTTGCATTCTTCCTTTTATAGTTTCCTCAAACTCCAAAATGTGTATGCATTAAGAAAAAAACAGATGAAAGCTAATGCCACACCTTTTCTATCCTGCATGGGATACAAAATGAGATAGCATTCTTTTTAGTTTTCAAGTTAAATTATACCATGGTTCAATTAGATTATTTATGGCAATGTTGTTTTTCCTTCCTTTGGAAGCCCTGGTCCCAAGATAAGATTTTGAACACCAGGAACTAACTTGATTCTAGATCCTCAAATAAGAAAAAGATAAAGAAAGAGAAGAAAAGGAAAGTTTATGCATTGAATTCACCAAATCGTGTGTTCCTGTTGTGGTGCCATGACAAACACGGCAACTTATTAAATGGGATTGGACAAAGTAAAAGTTCCCTTGATATAAGTTTCATTCAGTATGTGTGTATAATAGTGAAGGAGCAGCGGGAGGGAGCCCTTCATCCTCATGGTTATGTTAAATGGTGGCTATCTTCTATACTAGTCTGTGTGTAGACCTAGATGTTCCCATATATTAATGTGTCTACTTGTTAGACTGTGTAATCCAAAACACATATGCACATCTATTTTCCCAAGGAAAGGCAAGAGTGGCTGAGTTACAGAAAAATCTAAAAACAATAAATTGGACCTGTTTCTTTATAAGATGAAGATTCATCTCTTTTTCTCATCACTGTTTGCTTGACTGGTCTAAGTATTAGGGACTTGCCCCTGAAGTTGGAGCTCTATGACGGTTACCTATATTAGTAGCAACACAGGGTGGAGTGGACTGGGCAAAAAGGGCAGATTGAAAAACCCTTCTTCCTCTTCTTCATGATCTGTTAACCACCAGGAATCTTCCCAGACTCATCTGGTCCTTAAAGCCAGGCATTATGAGGCCTGATATATTCTACCCTAGTATGTATAGGAATAGAAAGCCCCTTGTCTTGTCACTATGGCTCTTAATAGATAATCACAAATGATTCAATCTGATTTGTTATGACTGTTCAAAGAGGTGAGCTATATATTTCATCAGTTTTTTCAACATATTCTAGTGGTTATGTCTGTTGTGACAGCCATAACAGCCTAGATCAAAAAGCGGCTGATTTCATACTCATTGACACAATTGAAATAAAAATTTTTCTTATATTCTCATCCTCTCTGAACTCCTGTTTTCCAGGTTCCATCCAATTCTAATTCAATGTTTTCATTTAATAAATCCTTTGGATAAACGGAATTCTTTGGCTCTAATGAATGTAATGATTTTGGTTTTCCAAGAAAAATTAAAGTAGTCAGACTTTATATGCATAGTGATAATTGCTCCCCACACTGTCTTAGCAGCTAGGAGCAGAGCTGTTGGGAGCAACAAATACTGAAGTGTTATACAAAAGTTCATTACTCTCCTCTGTTCCTCTGCTTGCTGGCTCCCAACACAGTGATGGGCTACAAAATGTACCTATGAGAGAACCTTAATGCCATTTAAGTATATGTCACAAGGCAAGTTGTGAAAAAGAAAGAAAATGTAATGTAGAAGTAAAGAAGCAGAAATAAAGGTAAAGCAATAAATATTACGGAACATAGGTGTGGAGCCACCGGAGTTGCCTCAAATGTCAGAAAGTACTCCCTTATGAGAAGCCAAATTGTCAGCTGATTTATTTTGCTAAATCATTTAATTTTGTTATAAAATTTTCTTCTCTACCACACCATCACTCTGTTGTCCTCAGCTCCTGTTAAATGGATTATTTTCTTCTTTTGAAAATAGATAAAATTGAGAGTTCAGAGCAAGAAGCCTACTTTCTAAGACTTCGTAAGAAATGATGACGTAACCACTACTCCAGCCATGTGTAAATCAAATAATTAATATGAATACAAGACTCTATGTTATACTATTGTAGATTCATTAACAATCATGAACGGCAGTTTAAAGGCTGGCATAACTGATGAAGAAGATGGCAGAGGCATCGGACGGGGAGACAATTTTCTCCCCAACAAATTCATCAAAAGAAGATTTAAAAGCTGAGTGAATTCCATAACTTTTGAATGCTGGCAGAGGACATCAGGCACCCAGAAAAGCAGCCCATTGTCTTCTAAAGGAGGTAGGAAAAAATACAAAAGACAAAAAAAGAGACAAAAGAGGTAAGGATGGAGCTCCATCCTGGGAAGGGAGTCTTAAAAAGAAAGAAATTTCCAAACACCAGGAAACACTCTCACTGCCGAGTCTGTGGCAAACCTTGGAAGCACAGAGGGCAATATAACAGGGAAGAAAAATAAATAAATTAAAAAACCCCACAGATTACGAGCCCAACAGTAACTCCCCCAGTGGAGAAGCAGCACAGATGCCTGCATCCACCACTGGCAAGCAGGGGCTGAGCAGGGAGGGCTGGCTGCATTGCTTAGAGTAAGAACTGAGCCTGAAGGTCCCGAGGGCAATCTGAGCGAACTAATTTGGGCTAGCAAACCAGACTGTGGGATAGCTACCACGCGAAAAGCCCTAACCTAAGACACCAGCAGGCCTGCGCACAGAACAAAGGACTGAACAGAGATAGCCGGCTGCAGACCATCCCCCTCCAGTGACAAGCAGCCAGAGCCAAAAGGTGGCAATCACAGCTCCAGAGAGACATTATCTACCAAACTACAAGCAGGCTTCTTTGCTATCTAAGACTTCTTGGGATTCTGGATGGTCAAAATCTGCCTGAGAAGGTGCACCAGTTGTACATCCAGAAGACCGAGAGTCAGGGATGGGGGAGGCAATAAGTCGCAGCAACCGTGCTCACCAAACACCTCATCACCTGAGCTGCTCAGACCTGAGAAGGGCACAAAACGCAGGCCCAACCGAGTCTGCGCCTCTGAGGACTACCTGAGTGCCTGAACCTGAGTGGCTTAGACTTGGGAGGTGCAGGCAGCCCAGGACCAGCCTCAGACAGTTCCCAGCAGAGCAACCTAGAGCCTGAGCAGTGTGGGCAGGAAGGGCACATGCCCCATGAGCAGGGGCAGGCCCACTGTGTCTGAGAAACTGAGAACACATGTTAGTGTTATTTGTTTGCAGCGTCCCTGCCTCCCCACAGTGCGACTGAACAAGTGAAACAAAAAAAGTGTCCACCACTGCCCTCCATGTGTTAGGGCAGAAATCAGACACTGAAGAGACCAGCAAACAAAAGAAGCTAAAACAGAGGGAACCGCCTTGGAAGTGACAGGTGCAATAGATTAAAACCCTGTAGTTAGTACCGACTATACAGGAAGGGGCCTATAGAGCTTGAGAAATATAAGTCAGGCCAAAGAAACTATCCGAAAATGAACTGACCCCACACTGTCCACAACAACATGAGAGAAAGTCCTAGATATATTTTTACTATTTTTACAATCATTCTTTTTTTTTTTTTATTTTAAGTCCTCTATTACTCCTTTAATTTTCAATTTTATAATCTCCTGCTAACCTATTACTTTGCAAAAAAAAAAACGACCCTATTTTTTTAAAGCAAACTTCATATATATATATATAATTTTGTGACTTTTTTTTTTTTCTTTAATATTGTATTTTTGAAATTCCAATCTCTACTCTAGATTTTTAATCTTTGCTTTTTGGTATTTGTTTTCAATTTTGTACCTTTAAGAACCCAATCTTCACTACCCATTTTTACTTGGGAGCGATATTACTGACTTGACTGCTCTCTCCCTCTTTGGAGTCTCCTTTTTGTCCATCAGGTCGCCTGTGTCTCCTCCATACCCCCTCTCTTCTATACCCAACTCTGTCAATTTCTGTGTGTTCCAGACGGTGGAGAACACTTAGGGAACTGATTACTGTCTGGATCTGTCTCTCTTCTTTTGATTCCCCTTTTATCCTCCTGGCCACCTCTGTCTCCTTCCTCCCGCTTCTCTTCTCTGTATAACTTCATGAATATCTCTGAGTGGTCCAGTTGTGGAGTGCACATAAGGAAATGATTACTGGGTAGCTTGCTCTCTCCTCTCCTGATTCCACCTCATCTCATTCGTGTCACCTCTAACTCCCTCCTCCCTCTTCTCTTCTCCATGTAACTCTGTGAATCTTAAACCTAGATGTTTTATCAATGGTTCTGCATAGAAGGAGAAGTCTCGAGACTATTGTAAAAATAAGACTGAAAACCAGAAGCAGGAGGCTTAAATCCAAACCTTGAGAACACCAGAGAACTCCTGACTCAAGGGAACATTAATTGACAGGAGCTCATCAAACGCCTCCATACTTACACTGAAACCAAGCACCACGCAAGGGACAACAAGTTCCAGAGCAAGATATACCATGCAAATTTTCCAGCAACACAGGAACACACCCCTGAGCTCCAATATACAGGCCACCCAAAGTTACTCCAAAACCATTGCCATTTCCTTCTCCAATGAAAGTGAAAAGTGAAAATGAAGTTGCTCAGTCATGTCCTACTCTTAGCGACCCCATAGACTGCAGCCCACCAGGCTCCTCCATCCATGGAATTTTCCAGGCAAGAGTACTGGAGTGGGGTGCCATTTCCTTCTCCGAAAGACGTATATATAGAAAACTATAAAACACTGGTGAAAGAAATCAAAGAGGGCACTAATAGATGGAGAAATATATCATGTTCATGGATTGGAAGAATCAATATAGTGAAAATGAGTATACTATCCAAAGCAATCTATAGATTCAATGCAATCCCTATCAAGCTACCAGCGGTATTTTTCACAGAGCTAGAACAAATAATTTCACAATTTGTATGGAATTACAAAAAACCTCAAATAGCCAAAGCAATCTTGGGAAAGAAGAATGGAACTGGAGGAATCAATCTGCCTGAGTTCAGACTCTCTACAAAGCCACAGTCATCAAGACAGTATGGTACTGGCACAAAGACAGAAATATAGATCAATGGAACAAAATGGAAAGCCCAGAGATAAATCCACACACCTATGGACACCTTATCTTTGACAAAGGAGGCAAGAATATACAATGGATTAAAGACAATCTCTTTAACAAGTGGTGCTGGGAAAACTGGTCAACCACTTGTAAAAAAAAATGAAACTAAAACACTTTCTAACACCATACACAAAAATAAACTCAAAATGGATTAAAGATCTAAACGTAAGACCAGAAACTATAAAACTCATAGAGAAGAATGTAGGCAAAACACTCTCAGAAATAAATCAAATCAGCAGGATCCTCTATGACCCAACCCCCAGAATATTGGAAATAAAAGCAAAAATAAACAAATGGGATCTAATTAAACTTAAAAGCTTCTACACAACAAAGGAAACTAAGCAAGGTGAAAATACAGCCTTCAGAATGGGAGAAAATAATAGCAAATGAAGCAACTGACAAACAACTAATCTCAAAAATATACAAGCAACTCCTGCAGCTCAATTCCAGAATAGCAGGAGGCTTAAATCCAAACCTTGAGAACACCAGAGAACTCCTGACTCAAGGGAACATTAATTGACAGGAGCTCATCAAACGCCTCCATACTTACACTGAAACCAAGCACCACGCAAGGGACAACAAGTTCCAGAGCAAGATATACCATGCAAATTTTCCAGCAACACAGGAACACACCCCTGAGCTCCAATATACAGGCCACCCAAAGTTACTCCAAAACCATTGACATCTCATAACTCATTACTGGACACTTCATTGCACTCCAGAGAGAAGAAATCCAGTTCCACCCACCAGAACACCAACACTAGCTTCTCTAACCAAGAAACCTTGATAAGCCACCTGTACAAACCTACCCACAGTGAGGAAACTCCACAATAAAGATAACTCAACAAACTGCCAGAATACAGAAAGGACACCCCAAACTCAGCAATATAACCAAGATGAAGAGATAGAGGAATACCCAGCAGGTAAAGGAACAGGAGAAATGCCCACCAAACCAAACCAAAGAGGAAGAGATAGGGAATATACCGGATAAAGAATTCCAAATAATGATAGTGAATATGATCCAAAATCTTGAAATCAAATTGGAATCACAGATAAGTAGCCTGGAGACAAGGATTGAGAAGATGCAAGAAAG
>SJXO01003610.1:0-64849 GCA_006408615.1 Connochaetes taurinus | reverse complement strand
TGGAACTGGAGGAATCAACCTGCCTGACTTCAGGCTCTACTACAAAGCCACAGTCATCAAGACAGTATGGTACTGGCACAAAGACAGAAATATAGATCAATGGAACAAAATGGAAAGCCCAGAGATAAATCCACACACCTATGGACACCTTATCTTTGACAAAGGAGGCAAGAATATACAATGGATTAAAGACAATCTCTTTAACAAGTGGTGCTGGGAAAACTGGTCAACCACTTGTAAAAAAAAATGAAACTAAAACACTTTCTAACACCATACACAAAAATAAACTCAAAATGGATTAAAGATCTAAACGTAAGACCAGAAACTATAAAACTCATAGAGAAGAATGTAGGCAAAACACTCTCAGAAATAAATCAAATCAGCAGGATCCTCTATGACCCAACCCCCAGAATATTGGAAATAAAAGCAAAAATAAACAAATGGGATCTAATTAAACTTAAAAGCTTCTACACAACAAAGGAAACTAAGCAAGGTGAAAATACAGCCTTCAGAATGGGAGAAAATAATAGCAAATGAAGCAACTGACAAACAACTAATCTCAAAAATATACAAGCAACTCCTGCAGCTCAATTCCAGAATAATAAACGACCCATTCAAACAATGGGCCCAAGAACTATACAGATATTTCTCCAAAGAAGATAAACAGAAGGCTAACAAACACATTAAAAGATGCTCAACATCACTCATTATAAGAGAAATGCAAATCAACACCACAATGAAGTACCATTTCCCGCCAGTCAGAATGGCTGCTATCCAAAAGTCTACAAGCAATAAATGCTGGAGAGGGTTTGGAGGAAAAGGAACCCTCTTACATTGTTGGTGGGAATGCAAAGTAATATAGCTACTATAGAGAACAGCGTGGAGACTCCTTAAAAAACTGGAAATAGAACTGCCATATGACTCAGCAATCCCACCCCTGGGTATACACACCAAGGAAACCAGAATTGAAAGAGATACATGTACCCCAGTATTAATCACAGCACTGTTTAAAATAGCCAGGACATGGAAACAACCTAGATGTTCATCAGCAGATGATTGGATAAGAAAGCTGTGGTACATATACACAATAGAGTATTATTCAGCCATTAAAAATAATACATTTGAATCAGTTCTAATGAGGTGGATGAAACTGGAGCCTATTATGCAGAGTGAAGCAAGCCAGAAAGAAAAACACCAATACCAAGTCACTTCAATTGTGTCCGACTCTGTGTGACCCCATAGACGGCAGCCCACCAGGCTCCCCCATCCCTGGGATTCTCTAGGCAAGAACACTGGAGTGGGTTGCCATTTCTTTCTCCAATGCATGAAAGTGAAAAGTGAAAATGAAGTCGCTCAGTCGTGTCTGACCTCAGCGACCCCATGAACTGCAGCCTACCAGGGTCCTCCGTCCATGGGATTTTCCAGGCAAGAGTACTAGAGTGGGGTGCCATTGCCTTCTCCATTATACCTGGTAATGATTAGTTAATCATTTCATTTTGAAGGAACTTTTTTTTTTGTACTGGGCATTCTTTAATTATTAAATTATGCATAATAGTTGTGAAGTATCTCTGTCGTATCTGACTCTTTGCTACCCCATGGGCTGTAGCATATCAGGCTCATCCATCCATGGGATTTTCCAGGCAAGAGTACTCGAGTGGGTTGCCATACTAACGTATATATATGGGATTTAGAAAGATGGTAATGATAACCCTATATGCGAGACAGCTCCTCTAGGCCCTCCTGTGCCTGCACAGCCACCCACCACTCCTCGGGTTGCTCCTCCTGGCTGCCAGCCCGGGCCTTGGGCATGGATGGCTCCTCCCACCTGCTGCCCCTGGCCTCAGGATCAGGGTGGCTCTTTAAGGTCACCACCCCTGGCCTCAGGCGCGAGGTGGCTTCCCCTGGCCACTCCTGATCTCGGACGCAGGGTGCCTCCCCTGGCTGCCAGTGGCCTCAGATGTGGGGTAGCTCCTCTTGGCCACTGCCCCTGACCTCGGACGCGGGGTGTCTCCTCCCCGCCGCCACCCCTGACCTCAGACGCAGGGTAGCTCCTCTCGGCCGTTCCTGCACCATCGCAGCCTGGCACTCTAGGCCGCTGCCTCTGACCTCGGACATGGGGTAGCTCCTCTCAGCCAAGCTTAGCGAGCCGGCTAACCGCTGCCTGCACTTGTAAGGAGATACCCCTCATCCAAGGTAAGGAACAGCAGCTGTGCTTTGCTGGAGCAGCCGTGAAGAGATACCTCATGCCAAGGTAAGAAAAACCCAAGTAAGATGGTAAGTGTTGCAAGAGGGCATCAGAGGGCAGACACACTGAAACCATACTCACAGAAAACTAGTCAATCTAAATCACATTAGGACCACAGCCTTGTCTAACTCAATGAAACCAAGCCATGCCTGTGGGGCAATGCAAGACGGGTGGGTCATGGTGGAGAGGCCTCATAGAATGTGGTCCACTGGAGAAGGGAATGGCAAGCCACTTCAGTATTCTTGCCTTGAGAACCCCATGAACAGTAGGAAAAGGCAAAATGATAGAATACCAAAAGAGGAACTCCCCAGGTCATTAGGTGCCCAATATGCTACTGGAGATCAGTGGAGAAATAACTCTAGAAAGAATGAAGGAATGGACCCAAAGCAAAAACAATACCCAGCTGTGGATGTGACTGGTGATAGAAGCAAGATCCGATGCTGTAAAGAGCAATATTTCATAGGAACCTGGAATGTCAGGTCCATGAATCAAGGCAAATTGGAAGTGGTCAAACAAGAGATGGCAAGGATGAACGTCGACATTCTAGGAATCAGCGAACTAAAATGGACTGGAATGGGTGAATTCAACTCAGATGATCATTACATCTACTACTGCGGGCAGGAATCCCTCAGAAGAAATGGAGTAGCCATCATGGTCTACAAAAGAATCTGAAATGCAGTACTTGGATGCAATCTCAAAAATGACAGAATGATCTCTGTTCCTCTCCAAGGCAAACCATTCAATATTACAGTTATCCAAATCTATGTCCCGACCAGTAATGCTGAAGAAACTGAAGTTGAACGGCTTTATGAAGACCTACAAGACCTTTTAGAACTAACACCCAAAAAAAGATGTCCTTTTCATTATAGGGGACTGGAATGCAAAAATAGGAAGTCAAGAAACACCTGGAGTAACAGGCAAATTTGGCCTTGGAATGCAGAATGAAGCAGGGCAAAGACTAACAGAGTTTTGCCCAGAAAATGCACAGGTGATAGCAAACACCCTCTTCCAACAACACAAGAGAAAACTCTACACATGGACATCACCAGATGGTCAACACCAAAATCAGATTGATTGTATTCTTTGCAGCCAAATATGGAGAAGCTCTATACAGTCAACAAAAACAAGACGGGGAGCTGACTGTGGCTCAGATCATGAACTCCTTATTGCCAAATTCAGATTTAAATAGAAGAAAGTAGGGAAAACTGCTAGACCATTCAGGTATGACCTAAATCAAATCCCTTATGATTATACAGTGGAAGTGAGAAATAGATTTAAGGGCCTAGATCTGATAGATAGAGTGCCTGATGAACTATGGAATGAGGTTCGTGACATTGTACAGGAGACAGGGATCAAGGCCATGCCCATGGAAAAGAAATGTAAAAAAAGTGAAATGGCTGTCTGGGGAGGTCTTACAAATAGCTGTGAAAAGAAGAGAAGCAAAAAGCAAAGGAGAAAAGGAAAGATATAAGCATCTGAATGCAGAGTTCCAAAGAATAGCAAGGAGAGATAAGAAAGCCTTCTTCAGTGATCAATGCAAAGAAATAGAGGAAAACAACAGAATGGGAAAGACCAGAGATCTCTTAAAAAAATTAGAGATATCAAGGGAACATTTCATGCAAAGATGGGCTCAATAAAGGACAGAAATGGTCTGAACCTAACAGAAACAGAAGATATTAAGAAGAGGTGGCAAGAATACATGGAAGAACTGTACAGAAAAGATCTTCACGACCCAGATAATCATGATGATGTGATCACTAATCTAGAGCCAGACATCTTGGAATGTGAAGTCAAGTTGGCCTTAGAAAGCATCACTACAAACAAAGCTAGTGGAGGTGATGAAATTCCAGTTGAGCTGTTTCAAATCCTGAAAGATGATGCTATGAAAGTGCTGCACTCAATATGCCAGCAAGTTTGGAAAACTCAGCAGTGGCCACAGGACTGGAAAAGGTCAGTTTTCATTCCAATCCCAATGAAAGGCAATGCCAAAGAATGCTCAAACTTCTGCACAATTGCACTCATCTCACATGCTAGTAAAGTAATGCTCAAAATTCTCCAAGCCAGACTTCAGTAATACGTGAACCGTGAAATCCCTGATGTTCAAGCTCATTTTAGAAAAGGCAAAGGAACCAAAGAACAAATTGCCAACATCCACTGGATCATGGAAAAAGCAAGAGAGTTCCAGAAAAGCATCTATTTCTGCTTTATTGACTATGCCAAAGCCTTTGACTGTGTGGATCACAATAAACTGTGGAAAATTCTGAAAGAGACGGTAATATCAGACCATCTAACCTGCCTCTTGAGAAATTTGTATGCAGGTCAGGAAGCAACAGTTTGAACTGGACATGGAATAACAGATTGGTTCCAAATAGGAAAAGGAGTACGCCAAGGCTGTATATTGTCATCCTGCTTATTTAACTTCTGTGCAGAGTATATCATGAGAAACGCTGGACTGGAAGAAACACAAGCTGGAATCAAGATTGCCAGGACAAATATCAAAAACCTCAGATATGCAGATGACAGCACCCTTATGGCAGAAAGTTACTGGACATGGAATAACAGATTGGTTCCAAATAGGAAAAGGAGTACGCCAAGGCTGTATATTGTCATCCTGCTTATTTAACTTCTGTGCAGAGTATATCATGAGAAACGCTGGACTGGAAGAAACACAAGCTGGAATCAAGATTGCCAGGACAAATATCAAAAACCTCAGATATGCAGATGACAGCACCCTTATGGCAGAAAGTGAATAGGAGCTAAAAAGCCTCTTGATGAAAGTGAAAGAGGAGAGTGAAAAAGTTCACTTGAAGCTCAACATTCAGAAAACGAAGATGATGACATCTGGTCCCATCACTTCATGGGAAATAGATGGGGAAACAGTGGAAACAGTGTCAGACTTTATTTTTTTGGCTCCAAAATCACTGCAGATGGTGACTGCAGCAATGAAATTAAAAGACGCTTACTCCTTGGAAGAAAAGTTAAGACCAACCTAGATAGTATATTCAAAAGCAGAGACATTACTTTGCCGACTAAGGTCCATCCAGTCAAGGCTATGGTTTTTCCAGTAGTCATGTATGGATGTGAGAATTGGACAGTGAAGAAGGCTGAGCACCAAAGAATTGATGCGTTTGAACTGCGGTGTTGGAGAAGATTCTTGAGGATCCCTTGGACTGCAAGGAGATCCAACCAGTCCATTCTGAAGGAGATCAACCCTGAGATTTCTTTGGAAGGAATGATGCTAAAGCTGAAGCTCCAGTACTTTGGACTCTTCATGCGATGAGTTGACTCATTGGAAAAGACTCTGATGCTGGGAGAGATTGGGGGCAGGAGGAGAAGGGGACGACTCAGGATGAGATGGCTGGATGGCATCACAGACTCGATGTACATGAGTCTGAGTGAACTCCTGGAGATGGTGATGGACAGGAAGGCCTTGCGTGCTGCGATTCATGGGGTCACAAATAGTCGGACACGACTGAGCGACTGAACTGTACTGATATGCGAGACAGCAAAAGAGACACAGATGTATAGAACAGTCTTTTGGAGTCTGTGAGAGAGGGAGAGGGTGGGATGATCTGGGAGAATGGCATTGAAACATGTATAATATCATATATGAAACAAATTGCCAGTCCAGGTTCGATGCATGATACTGGATGCTTGGGGCTCGTGTACTGGGACGACCCAGAGGGATGGTATGTGGAGGGAGGGGCTAAGGTGTTCAGGATGGGGAACACGTGTATACCTGAGGCAGATTCATGTTGATGTTTTGCAAAACCTATACAATATTGTAAAGTATTCAACCTCCAATTAAAATAAATAAATTTATATTAAAAAAAAAGAAAAAGAAATTTTAACGTGTAGGTTTAAGATTCTTCTCTGTCTTCTATGTATCCCTAAGCGTGAGTATATATATTTGTCCACTCTCACATAAAATATTGCTTCAAATCTAACTAGTTTAAAACAATAATAAATATTTATTAAGATGCAATTTCTGTGGATCAGTTGTTCTGAAACAGCTTAACTGGATGGTCTGGCTTCTGATCTCTCACACAATTTTACTAAAGATGTGCGTTGAATTTTTCATCAACTGAAGCCTGAAACACAGTTAAAGGATTTGTTTTCATGGTAACACATTCACATGGCTGAAAATTTAGTGCTGGTTTTTGATAGGAAGCTTCATTCAATCTCATGTGAGTTTCTCCACACAGATGCTTTTCACAGAGAAAAAAATCCAAAGCCAAAACAGACTTTGCAAAGCCCTTTATAGCATTGCCTCAGAAGTCACATGCCATCATTTCTGCAATATCCTATTGATGATACTATCTAGCCATAATTGGCTACAGGAAGAAACTATGTAGGGACTTGAATAAAGAAGGAAATTTTATGGGAACAATTTTAGAGACTGGCCCCGTCTCTCTCTTCCTCTTTCATGTTCTCTCACTCTCATTTATCCATTTATCTATCAATCTATCATCTCTCCACATTAATGTTGTTCAGTGGCCAAGTCATGTCCAACTCTTCGTGACCCCATGGATTATAGCATGCCATGCTTCTCTGTCCCTCACCATGTCCCAGAGTTTGCCCAAGTTCATGTCCATTGCATTGGTGATGCCATCCAACCATCTCATCCTCGGTTGCCCTCTTCTCCTTCTGCCTTCAATCTTTCCCAGCAACAGGGTCTTTTCCAGTGAGTAGGCTGTTCATATCAGGTGGCCAAAGAATTGAAGCTTCAGCTTCAGCATCAGTTCTTCCATTGAGTATTCAGGGTTGATTTCCTTTAAGATTGATTGGTTTGTTCTCCTTGCTGTCTGCCACAGCTTGAACGCATCAATTCTTTGGCACACTTTCTTCTTTATGATTCAGCTCTCACAACCGTATGTGACAATTGGAAAGACCATAGACTTGACTATACAAACCTCTGTTAGCAAAGTGCTCTCTTTGCTTTTTAACACGCTGTCTAGGTTTGTCATAGTTTTCTTTCCAAAAACCAAGTGTCTTCTAATTTCATGGCTACAGTAATCATCAGCAATGATTTTAGAGCCCAAGAAGAAAAAATCTGTCACTGCTTTCACCTTTTCCCCTATTTGCCATGAAGTGATGGGACCAGATGCCATGATCTTACTTTTTTTTTTTCTTTTAATATTTGATCTTTTAAGCTAGGTTTTCCCTCTCCTCCTTCATCCTCATCAAAAGGTTCTTTAGCTCCTCTTTGTGTTCTGCCATTAGAGTGGTATCATCTGTATATCCGAAGTTGTTGATACTTCTCCCAGAAATCGTGATTCCATCTTGCAACCATCTTGTAATCCAGCCTGGCATTTCTTATGATGTTCTCTCCATATAAGGTAAAAAAACTGGTGACAGTAAACAGCCTTGTCATACTCCATTCTCAATCCTGAACCACTCAGTTGTTCCATACAAGGTCCTAACTCTTGCTTCTTGACAAGCATACAGGTTTCTCAGGAGACAGGTGAGATGGTCCAGAAAACTATCTACCTCTGTTTCATTGACTACACTAAAGCCATTGACTGTGTGGATCATAAAAAACTGTGGAAAATGCCACAATATTACCTATACACAAACACATTCACATGCACACTATTGAAATTACACTTTCTCAAAGTAACATGTAGCTATGTATCTTCATATTTTCTATTTTACTTCATTTAAATGCTTATTTTTATCCATTACATGGATTTCACAACCTGCTAATTTGTTATCATCCCAATCTGAAATATAATTATGTGCATGGTGTTGAAAACAAATTTATCATTGATATTCTGATACCTTACACACATGGCTTTACATAGATAATAGTGAAAAATAATGCAAAAAAAATCTGCTTTTTCAGTTTAGTTTAAAAAAAAAAATGACTGTTACACCATATAAATTGTTGAGAGAAAAATCCTTTGACCATCTTATTGCTCTATATTACACCCGAGAACTGATTAGAGAAGATTCTATTTGCAAAAACAAAGAGCGTTCTGACAAGATGGAACAAGGAAAAGCCTCCCTCAGGAAATTAAGACCCATATCGTCCAGGATATACTGGTGATAAATATGAGTCCCATAACTTTGGCCACCTGATGCGAACACTGACTAACTGAAAAAATCCCTGATGCTGGGAAATATTGAAGGCTAAAGGAGAAGGGGATGACAGGATGGGATGACTGGATGGCATCACCGACTCAATGGACATGAGTTTGAGTAGACTGTGGGAAATGGTGAAGGACAGGGAAGCATGGTGTGCTTGGGGTCCATATGGTCACAAAGAGTCAGACATGACTGAGTGACTAAGTGACAACAAAAAAATGATTTATCAAGCCAGGACAACCAGTTTAAGCTCAAAACCATCCCAGGGGAACTTGAAAGTAGAGTTACCCTCCCCATAACCATTATAGCGGAAGAGAATTTTTGAGAAATAGACAAAGATACCAAGTATTATCTAAAAATAGTTATTAGTCTTTGTTCCTAAAGGGGAATATCTCACACTTGTTTATGTGTGAGAAACAAATGAAATAGAAATGATGAATTGTATGAAATAGAAGTTGCATATATGTAGTGTATACTATATAAGTACATACGTTCAGTTAAACTGTGCTTGAACAGTGCCTTCTTACAAAAATAAAGGGGAGGTAGAGCTTATTACTACTTTCAAAGTTGTGCCTAGAACCAAGAACAACAGATTTCTATTTGAGTCCTATTGGGGAACAATGATTATTAATTCCTTTTAAAGGAAGATTTAAGAATAGTCATTATATATATATACATATACATACATACATACATCTCTTGGCCACATAGAATCCAGCTGACAGTTATTGAGAGACTGCGAGTTTCTAGACTCAGTAAACTTTACTAAATAATATGCCACATTTTTCTTACTTTAAGCATACTTCAATAAGCATATCTTAATCTATGTGTTTGCTACATGGTAAACAATCTCAGCACATGTTGAGCCTTAAAATTTCAGTAAATTCAAATGAAGAAGTTTGGGCAATTCTGATAAATCTGCACAATTACAGAAAGTGAATTAATATATAGCACTCTTCCATGGAGGGCTTCCCAAGTGGAGCTAGTGGTAAAGAACCCACCTCCCAATGCAGGAAATATAAGAGATGCGAATTTAATCACTGGGTTGTGAAGACTCCCTTGATTTTGGTACCATCCTTCTAGATGCACCATCAAAAAGTCTACAAACAACAAATCCTAGAAAGAGTCTGAAGAAAACAAAATCTTATTGCATTGTTGGTGGAAATGTAAATTGATACAGCCACTATGGAGCATAGTATGGAGATTTCTTAAAAATCTAGGAATAAAACTACCATATGATCCAACAATCCTTAGTGAGCATACACTCTGAGGAACTCAGAACTGAAAGAGACACATGTATCCCAATGTTCACTGCAGCACTATTTACTAGGGCATGGAAGCAACCTAGATGTTCAGCAGATGAATGGATAAAGAAGTTGTGGTACATATATGCAATGAAATATTTGTTGTTGTTCAGTCAGAGTTGTATCTGACTCTTTGTGACCTCATGGACTGCAGCATGGCAAGACTCTGTCCCTCACCATCTTCTGGAGTTTACTCAAGTTCATGTCTATTGAATTGGTGATACCATCCAACTATTTCATCCTCTGCCTCCATCTTCTCTTTTTGCTTTCAATCTTTCCCAGTATAAGGGTCTTTTCTAGTGAATCTGCTGTTTGCATTGGCCAAAGAATTGGAGTTTCACCTTCAGCATCAGTCCTCACAATGAGTACTTAAGTTTGATTTTACTTAGGATTGACTAGTTTGATCTCTTTGTTGTCCAAGGGACTCTCAAGAGACTTCTCCAGCACCACAATTTGAAAGAATAAATTCTTCAGCATTCAGCCTTCTTTATTATCCAACTCACATCATACATGACAATTGGAAAAGCCATAACTTTGACTATATGGACCAGAAAATTTGATGTCTTTGTTTTTTAATATGCTGTCTAGATTTGTCATAGCCTTCTTTCCAAAAAGCAAGCATCTTCTAATTTCATGGCTCCATCCACAGTAGTTTTGGAGACCAAGAAGAGAAAATTTTTTGCCGCTTCCACCTTTTCCCCTTCTTTGTGCCATGAAGTGATGTGACCAAATGCCATGATCTTAGTTTCATGTTTTTCTTTCTCTATAATATTGAGTTTTAAGCCAGCTTTTTCACTCTTCTCCTTCACTTTCAACAAGAGGAACATATTTGAGGTTGTTGCTATTTCTCCTGACAATCTTGATTCTGGCTTGTACCTTATTCAGTCCTGCATTTCTCAGGATGAATATAAGTTAAATAAACAAGTTGTCAATGTACAGCCTTGTCATACACTTTTCCAAATTTTGAACCAGTCAGTTGTTCCACATTAGGTTCTAACTGTTGTTTCTTGATCAGTATACAGGTTTCTAAGGAGACAGATAAGATGATCTGGTATTTCCATCTCTTTAAGAAAATTTCCAGTTTGTTGTGATCCACATAGTCAAAGGCTTTCACATAGTCAATGAAAAGAAGTAGATTTTTTTAGTGGAATCCTATTGCTTTCTCTATTATCCTAAGAGTGTTGGCAATTTGATCTCTTGTTCCTATGCCTTTTCCATCCAGATTTGTACATCTGGCAGTGCTCAGTTCAGGTACTGCTGAAGCCTAGCTTGAAGGATTTTGACCATCACCTTACTAGCATGGGATGCAATTGCAATTGTCTGGTAGTTCAAACATTCTTAGCACTGCCCTTCTTGGAATTGGGATGAAAACTAACATTTTTCAAGCCTGTGACCACTGCTAGGTTTTCCAAATTTGCTGGCATGTTGAGTGCAGCACTTTAACACTATCATCTTTTAGTATTTTAAATAGATCAGTGGGGATTTCACCACTTCACTAATTTTATTGATAGTGATGCTTCAAAATCACTGCAGATGGTGACTGCTGCCATGAAATTAAAGACATTTATTCCTTGGAAGGAAAGTTATGACCAACTTAGACAGCGTATGAAAAAGCAGAGACATTACATTGCCAACAAATGTCCATCTAGCCAAAGCTATGGTTTTTCCAGTGGTCATGCATGGATGTGAGAGTTGGTCTATAAAGAAACCTGAGTGCCAAAGAATTGATGCTTTTGAACTGTGGTGTTGGAAAAGACACTTGAGAGTCCCTTAGACTGTAAAGAGATCCAACCAGTCTATTCTAAAGGAGATCAGTCCTGGATGTTCACTGGAAGGACTAATGTTGAAGCTGAAACTCCTGTAATTTGGCCACCTGATGTGAAGAGATGACTCATTTGAAAAGATCCTGATGTTGGGAACGATTGAAGGCAGAAGGAGAAGGGGACGTCAGAGGATGAGATAGTTGGATAGCATCACTGACCCAATGGACATGAGTTTGGGTAAACTCCAAGAGTTGCTGATGGACAGGGAGGCCTGAGAGGTCATGGGGATGCAAAGAGTCGGACACAACTGAGTAACTGAACTGAACTGAACTGAACTGAATGCTTCCTAAAGCACACTTGATTTTACACTCCAGAATGTAAATGAAGAGTTACTCAACCATGAAAAATAATACATTTAAGTTAATTTTGATGATGTGGATGAACCTAGAGCCTATGATACAGAATGAAGCAAGTGAGAAAGAAAAAGACCAAATTATCATATAGTACGTCAAGGCTGTGTATTGTCACCCTGCTTATTTAGCTTATATGCAGAGTACATCATGAGAAACGCTGGGCTGGAAGAAGCACAAGCTGGAATCAAGATTTCCATGATAAATAGCAATAACCTCAGATATGCAGATGACACCACCCTTATGGCAGAAATTGAAGAGGACCTAAAAAGCCTCTTGATGAAAGTGAAAGAGGAGAGCGAAAAAATTGGCTTAAAGCTCAACATTCAGAAAATGAAGATCATGGCATCTGGTCACAACACTTCATGGGAAATAGATGGAGAAACAGTGGAAACAGTGTCAGACCTTATTTTGGGGGGGCTCCAAAATCACTGCAGATGGTGACTGCAGCCATGAAAGTAAAAGACGCTTACTCCTTGGAAGAAAAGTTATGACCAATCTAGATAGCATATTCAAAAGCAGAGACATTACTTTGCCAACAAATGTCCGTCTAGTCAAGGCTATGGTTTTTCCAGTGGTCATGTATGGATGTGAGAGTTGGACTGTGAAGAAAGCTGAGCGCTGAAGAATTGATGCTTTTGAACTGTGGTGTTGGAGAAGACTCTTGAGAGTCCCTTGGACTGCAAGGAGATCCTACCAGTCCATTGTAAAGGAGAGCAGTCTTGGATGTTCTTTGGAACGAATGATGCTAAAGCTGAAACTCCAACACTTTGGCCACCTCTTGCGAAGAGTTGACTCATTGTAAAAGACTCTGATGCTCAAAGGGACTGGGAGCAGGAGGAAAAGGAGTCGACAGAGGATGAGATGACTGGATGGCACCACCGACTCAATGGACGTGAGTTTGAGTGATCTCCAGGAGATGGTGATGGACAGGGAAGCCTGGTGTACTGCAATTCATGGGGTCATAAATAGTTGGATATGACTGCAACTGAATTGAACTGAACTGAATGTATATGTGTGTGTATATATATATATGGATTCTATAAAGATGGTACCAGTGAACCTATTTGCTAGTGGTAAGGAACCTGCCTCCTAATGCAGGAGACATAAGAGTCGTGAAGTTGATCCCTGAATCAGGAAGGAAAATCCCTTGGAGGAAGAAATGGCAACCTGTTCTGGTATTATTTCCTGGAGAATCCCATGAGCAGTGAAGTCTGGCAGACTACAGTCCATATGGTTGCAGAGGTTTGAACATGACTGAAGCAAGTTAGTACACACGAATCATGCATGCAATGGAACAGCAGACATAGAGAACAGACTTGTGGACACAGTAGGGAAAGGAGAGGGAGAGGCAAATTGAAAGGGTAACATTGATATTATCATAAGTAAAAAAGAGAGCTAGTGGGGATTTGCTGAATGACACTGGGAGCTCCAACCCAGTGCTCAGTGACAACCTATTGGGGTGGCATGGGGTGGGGGGTTGGAAAGATGTTCAAGAGGGAGGGGACATATGTATACCTATGGCTGATTCATGTACGGCAGAAAACAACACAACACCTTAAAGCAATGATCCTTCAATTATTGTTATTATTATTTAATCTATAGGAAGCATTCTTTCAATCAATAGTCAAATGGGCCAGTGCATATTGATATAAAAAATAGTTACTTTGTTGCACCTGCATATAAAACTGCTCAAAAGATATATGTTTCTCTTCACCCCCTTTTCTATGTATCTATGAAAAAGAGGAAGTAAGAAAATATAGTACCCAAAGACAGAAAAAGATCAATGTTAGCATTCTTTATGTTTACCAGTCCCTGCAGTTCCCTGGTGGCTCAGATGGTAAAGAATCTGCTGCATTGTAGGATGGTAAGATCCCTTGGAGGAGGAAATGAAAACCCACTTCAGTATTCTTGCCTGGAGAATTCCATGGACAGAGGAGCCTGACAGCTACAGTCCATGGAGTAGCAAACAGTCTGACATAACTGAGTGACTAACACTCTCACTTTTTTCTTTCAGTGCTATAACAGATGTAAGTGGCAATATGATATTTTCATTTTACTTTTTTTTTCCTCCCTGGAGCATTCTAAATACTATGCTTATAGATATTTCCAAGTTAAGATGGTACTCAGTGCCCAGTCCTTCACTAATATAAATGTAACTTGTTGGCATTTTGTTTTAGAGATCCATAAAAACTTGTACAAATGCAGGGAGCTCTACAACAAAGTAGGAGGTATTAATATAATGGATACAACAATCACAAAGGAGAAAGCAGCTGTAGATTACAGTTTAGAGTAATTTGGCTTCTCTGGGTCTATTCTGGAAAAGAGTATTTAAATGAGACAATAAAAGGAAACCAATTTACAACTTGAAATAAGCAGAACTCGTTTTCCATATTGCTAAAAGGCAAGGTTAGATTACCACTGTAGAGTTATCATAAACTTCTTATCAATAATCTACAATATCTTTAATAATTTATTATTTTACCTTCTTGAAAGATGCCTTCTAAATGTTGGATTCTTTAATTTTGGAACAATTGATTTTGGAGAAATGTCTTTCTCTAAGTACATGGTGACAAATTTATAATCAAGTCATGGTTAATATAAACTAATTCTATCCCTTGTCTTTATACATCTTTTAATTGTTTGTATTAACACAACATTCTCCTTTCTACCTATATCAGCTTAATGGTATATTGAGGAAAATACAGAATTGTATATTTAAATCACCCTGAGAGGTTTAAACAAATAGCTGAGAAAAGAAGAGAAGCAAAAAAATAAAAGCTTTGGTTTTTCCAGTAGTCATGTGTGGATGTGAGAGTTGGGCTATAAAGAAAGCTAGAGCACCAAAGAATTAATGCTTTTGAATTGTCGTGTTGGAAAAGACTTTTGAGAATCCTTTGGACTGAAAGGAGATGCAACCAGTCAATCCTAATGGAAATCAGTCCGGAATATTCATTGGAAGGACTGAAGCTGAAACTACAATATTTTGGCCACCTGATGTGAAGAACTGACTAATTTGAAAAGACTTGATGCTGGAAAAGATTGAAGGTGGGAGGAGAAGGGGACAGCAAGATGAGATGGTTGGATGGCATCACCGACTCAATGGATATAAGTTTGAGCAAGCTCCGGTAATTGGTGATGGACAGGGAAGCCTGGCGTGCTGCAGTTCATGGGGTCTCAAAGAGTCAGATATGACTGAGCAACTGAACTAAACTGAACTCAGAGATTTAAAGAAACTTTAGTGCATATGTTGATGTTTCTTGTGAAGATCTAACATGAATAAGCATGTATTATAACTCGCTTTACTAAATAAAGGATTCCATTCTAACATCTTAATGAATGCAATTATGTATACTGTGCATATATATACTAAATACATAATCTTTCAAGAATCTGACAATCCATCTTAGAAAGCATTTTATTCAAAGATGATTAACAGTTATGTGTTATCACATTGATCAGTCTGAGCTAGTTATCCCAACTTAATTACACAGATAAATGATCAAATGTGATCATGGTTGGCTGAAAATTCTTGGATGTAAAGATGCCACTGATTTTTTGGTAGATATGATTGAACTGCACAACACATTTTCCCAGCTGTCATTCTGACTTTATTGTATCTTGTCATATTATTCTCAAAGGCAGTATCTAATGACTGAGTTTGTTATTGTTGTTTAGTGGCTCAATCATCTCTGACTCTTTGCCACCCCATGCCAAACCTTCCTGTCCTTCACCATCTCTTGGAATTTACTCAGACTCATGTCCATTGAGTTGATGATGCCATCCAACTGTCTCATCCTCTGTCATCCTCTTCTCCTCCTGCCTTCAATCTTTCCCGGAATCAGCGTCTTTTCCAATGAGTTAGTTCTTCTCATCAGGTGGCTGAAGTTTTGGAGCTCCAGCTTCATAATCAGTGTGTCCTATTAACACTCAGTGTTGATTTCCTTTAGGATTGGCTGGTTTGATCTCCTTGAAGCCCAAGGGATTCTCAAAACTCTTCTCCAACCCTACATTTTGAAAGCATCAATACTTTGGCACTCAGCCTTCTTTATGGTCCAACTCTTACATCTGTACATGACTAGTGGGGAAATGACTGGATTAGTTGATACTAAAAATGAAAATATGCTTCACAATGTGAAGGAACAAAAACAACAGTTTATTTCTCTTTAATATTTGTCTAGCTCTTTTTTGATACGGTCCATTTTGTAAGTCTTTATTAAGTTTGTTACAATGTTCCTTCTGTTTTATCTCTTGGTGTTTTGGCCATGAGACATGTAGGATTTTAGTTCCATGACCAGAGATTGAACCATCATCCCCGCATGGAAAGCAAAGCTTTGTCAGGGAAGTCTCCCACAATATTTTATTAATTAGACTATGCATATATAAGGCTATAAGCCAGAGAACATTATTGCTTAATAAAATTTTCTAGCCTGAGCTTAACATCCCAAAATTAACTAAAGTATATATTTTTTAAATGTTGGAGTATCCCCACATCCATATCATAATTTGTAAGTTCCACATTATGGATTATAAAAACTTAACCAAGGGAATAAGAAAAGACAAAATAACACCACAAAAAATTTCTGCATCTTTCTCATTTGGCAATTTCCATAATTAACAAATAAATATTTATGAAAAATAAACATTTTTCTTTCAAATGCATATTTATGAAATAAATTCTGAGTATTATCATTTATGGTAGGAATAAAATGATTTTAATTTTCTGTGAAAAATCATAAATGATTGTGTTCAATTTTCATATAAAATCCTGAGTTCATCAATTTTTTTAATTGAAATATTTTTTAAAGTATCAGCCCAATTTCTGCCCTCTCCACTTCAGCTGCACAGCATGTTACACATGTTATTCTGCACAGAATGCTATACATGTTATAATTTAATATTTTAATGAGCTAAATACACACAAAATGTCCAGCATACCAAAGAACATTTACTCAAAGAGACAAAAGAAGTGGGAAGTCCCCTGAAAAATGTCCAAAGAAAACTTTGCTGTTTAAAATAAATAATTTTAGCTTCAAGAGAAAAGCAAAACTCGTTTTTTGCTTCCTCCCTCCATGTGCTCCTGTCGGCCACTCTCAAGCCCTCAGAGATGATCTGTTCTGAGGAACATATGGATGGAGGGACCTTTCTATAGCAGCACTAAGAATAAAGTCCTCTTTGGGCTTTTAATAAACTCATTCTTGGGCTTCCCTGGTGGTTCAAATGGTAAAAGAATTATCCTGCAATGCGAGACCTGAGTTTGACCCCTGCGTTGGGAAAATCCCCTGGAGGAGGGCATGGCAACCCACTTCAGTATTCTTGCCTGGAGAACCTCATGGACAAAAGAGGAGCCTGGTGGGCTACAATCCATGGGGTCTCAAAGAGTGAGACATGACTTAGTGACTAAGCACAGCACATCTCCATGTCCTCCTGTCAGCCACCCTCAAGCCCCCAGAGCTGATCTGTTCTGAGTAATATATGGATGGAGGGATCTTTCTATAGTAGCACTAAGAATAAAGTCCTGAAAACTTAAATCTTTTCAGGCCTATTATCCTATTCTGACTCTAATATTGCCCATAGAATCAGAAGTATAATAAATCAAAGTGCAAGGTGGGAAAAAAGTACATGTTTAAATGTGTGTGTATATGTGATAGAGAGCTGGAAACACAGAGGCCTGACAACTGTGAGGAAAAAATAAACTATTTGCAGGGCCTACATTCCTGGTACTATACTTTATAAGCGTGTGTGCATGCTAAGTCACTTCAGTTATGTCTTACTCACTGCCATCCAACGGACTGGAGCTCACCAGGCTGCTCTGTCCCTGAGATTCTCTAGACAAGAATACTGGAGTGGGTTGCCATGCCATCCTCCAGGGAATCTTCCTGGGCCAGGGATAGAACCCACGTCTCTTACATGTCCTGTATTGAAAGGTGGATTCATTACCATAATTGTTATCTACTTAGTAGGAGGGTATCTCTTTCCTCGTTCATATATATATTATATATATAATATGTTTGTGTGTGTGTGTGTGTGTGTGTGTGTGTGTGTGTATGTGTTTGTAGAGAGAAAGAGAGATTATATATTATATATACTAGAGATTTGGTTTGTCAGCTAAAAGTCTCAGTTTACTCATCTGTAAAACAGTATTAGAAGCTAACTTTTATGGTTGCTGTACATTTTCAAAAAAGAATAAAAGGATAAAATATCTAAGCTTATCACAGGGTTTAGTATATAGTAGTTGGCTGATAAATGCTATCATTTAGAAATTCTCCTGTTCTGCTAGAACCTGAGGTTCTATGAGGCAGCTCATTCATTCATTCATGATCTTGTATTTGCTATTGGAGCATAATGTTCTATATATACCTGGGAACAGCTGTGGGGAAAAAAAAAAAATCTTAATGCTCTTGGATCCTGTAATGTGGTTACAAAATACACCTAAATATCTGGCACACAATGCCTACTCAATTTATAATTAAGCATACAAAAGAGAGATGTTATGAGTGTTTGTAAAAAGAGGCTTGATCTCAACTATAGAAACAGGAGATATTCCCTAGGGAAAAATAGCTTCAGTGAAGACCTGAATAAGACAGTGATTTACAAAAAGACAAGAGGAAAATATTTCCATAGCCAAAGAACTTTGTGCGAAATCCTATGAAAGGAGAAGCATCGCTTTTTGAAAGAATGTATTGATAAAGAAAGTGAAAGTGAAGTTACTCGGTTGTGTTTGACTCTTTGAGACCCCCATAGACTGTAGCCTACCAAACTCCTCTGTCCATGGGATTTTCCAGGCAAGAGGACTGGAGTGGGTTGTCATTTCTTTCTCCAGGGGATCTTTCCGACCCAGGAACTGAACACGGTCTCCTGCATTGTAGGCAGACGCTTTTACCATCTGAGCCACCATCCCCTCTGTCTACTGAATTATGCTTAATTATAAACTGAGAATGCATTGTGTTCCAGACACTTAGTTGTATTTATCAAGGAGACCAGCAAAAGGTGAAGTTCTGTCATGTAAGGCCTCACAAGCTGCATCAGAGATTTAGGGTTTGATCTTGAGAAAAAAGGGTGGTTGCTGCTGCTGCTAAGTCACTTCAGTCGTGTCCAACTCTGTGCTACTCCATAGATGGCAGCCCACCAGGCTCCCCTGTCCCTGGAATTCTCCAGATAAGAACACTGGAGTGAAAAAAAAAAAAAAGAACACTGGAGTGGGTTGCCATTTCCTTCTCCAATGCATGAAAGTGAAAAGTGAAAGTGAAGTCGTTCAGTGGCCTCCGACCCTCAGCGACCCGCGGCTTTCCAGGCTCCTCCATCCATGGGATTTTCCAGGCAAGAATACTGGAGTGGAGTACTATTGCCTTCTCGGAAGGGTGGTTAGAAAGGCTTTAATAGTGAAAATGACCAGATTTTCATATTGAATTGTTTTCCTTGGTTGTCCCATGGAAAATGGACTGAAGAGGCCAAGATTTTAACTGACAGATTCACTGTGAACCTATTGCATTCATCAGGTGAGAAAATGTAGTGGCTTAGATAAGCAACTGAAGGACATAGTAGAAATGGAGCAAAGTGGATTATTCAAGAACGGTGGTAGAACTCACTTAATTAAATAATGTCAAACTAAATGCAGATAGGCAAGAAACTATATGATAAATTTGTCTAGAATGAGATCCAAGTTAGCCACCAAGGGACAACTGGAAGTCCCTGCCATCCCCTTACCTAAAGGAATGGGAGAATCATAAAGAGATTGAAAATTATTATTAGGTGGCTGAGGTTCAGGGTTCAAGGCAAGACCTCTAGTGTCCATGAAGAGATAAAGGTCAATCTGTGAGATGTCAGTGGTATAGAGACTAAAGAAATGGTATGATAGACTGATGAAGGGAAATAGTGGGATGGTTGCTACCTTCTTATTCATGAAAAACTTTCATTTTTATTTCTTTTTTTAGAACTAATTTATTTATTTTAATTGGAAGCTAATGACTTTACAATATTGTGGTGGTTTTTGCCATACATTGACATGAATTAAAAATCACCACAATATTGTAAAGTAAGCTTTTAATTTTTATAGAAATTGATTATATTTTATCATGTTCCAAGTTCCAAAGCATTTCCAAGTACCTTGCATTTTTGAAGACCATGAAGCTCAATTTCATTTTGTAATATACAATTTTAATCCATTGCAAGATTTTTTTCAAAAGTACTGCATATCAGGGGCAAATTAACAAAGGAAGAATAATTTTAGAATAAGTCACACCATTTTTAATTAAAAGGAGAAAAGAACATACTTCGATATGATCTTCCCAGACTATAAACAGTTTACTCTTCATTTTCCAAAAGAGAATTTTCCTGCTGTAAAATACTCAGAAATTTTGCGTTTGGTATGTGTCTGGCTTTGCACCAATAAATTAATGATTTTTTTTTAATGTTAATTAAAATGACAATATTTTTTACAAATTTCAGCAAGAGACATTTATATTTTCCTAGTAGCTGCAGTTTGTCTTAGGCTTAGGATTCAGAGACAATATCTGGGTGTCATTAAATTGGATCCATCAACACTTTTAACATGATAGATAGCTTTGGGAGCTGGTAATGGGCATCTGCACAGTCCACTTCTGGGTCACCAGTTTAGATATGGTTCAGTTTAAGAATGAATAAGACTCATTTTTCTCCTAGTGCTATGAAGAATATTCTCCTGGATAAAACTGTATGTAATGTGTGGCCAATTTCTAAGACAAAAGGAGTCCAATTACAGTGCTGTGTCACACTAATTAGCTCTATTTTAAAATAATGTAAGCATCTCTTTGAAAATGATGCAAAGGGAATGATGCATATCTGGTTTTGAATATCAGTTCAGTTTAGTTCAGTCACCGAGTCCTGTCTGACTCCTTGTGACCCAATGGACTGCAGCATGCCAAGCTTCCCTGTCTATCACTAACTCCTGAAACTTGCTCAAATTCATGTCCATCAAATTGGTGATGCCATTCAGCCATGTCATCCTCTGTCATTTGCTTCTCCTCTTGCCTTCATTCTTTCCCAGAATTAGGGCATTTTCCAATGAGTCAGCTCTTTGTATCAAGTGGCCAAAGTGTTGGAGCTTCATCTTCAGCATCAGTCCTTCTAATGAACATTCAGGACTGAGTTCCTTTAGGATTGACTGGTTTGATGTACTTACTGTCCAAAGGACTCATAAGAGTCTTCTCCAACACCACAGTTCAAAAGCATTGATTCTTCTGTTTTTGAATATAATAGAACCAAATCTATTAATGTTTACTCTCCAGGAAAACATTGACAGAAAATTAGAAAAATAAAAATAAAAGAGAGAGAGAGAGAAAGAGAGACATCGTCTTATTTCTTAGTGTGTTACTATATCTCTTTCACTGCTGAATACAATACACCAGGCTTGGAAAGGATACAGATTAAACAAGTTTAAGTAGTACTGATTACTCGTGTGAGCTGAAAAACTGTTGAGCTGGGATCATGGTGGAAACAAAATACTTGTGTTCTGTATAGTTACTACAAGTCTTTGATATTTGCCTCAATTTGCTCATCCAAAAAATAAGGATAACGATACGACATCAGCCCCTAAGCTTTTTGTAAGCACTGAATAAAATATTACTTTCAAAATCTTAGCATATTTCTTGGGTCAATAAATAAATGATGAAAGAGGACAACAATGATGATCATGATGCTTCAGCTGATGCTAATGATGAAGAGGAGGAAGAAGAGGACAATAGAGTGCAATCAATGTATTTGGTCATTTTGTGCTTGTATAGGAAAAAATGACCAGACTAACTACATGGTTGAAGCATCTTGCAACCACCTACTTCTTAATCTTTTAGAGATCAATCTCTTCTCAGAAAACACTCTTTGATGTCTATATGCATACATAGGGTGCTCAGTGTGGCAGAACCCTTGGAGTTCTAAGGTCAGTGCATTGTAAAGAAAGGACATTAAATTCTTTGTCAAAAGACCTAGCAGTGAATTCCAAGTCTGCCACTTCTTCTAAATAGGATCTTAGACTAGTTGCAAACTTTTGGGGGCTCAATTCTTTAATCCTTAAAATAAGGATTTTAATATCTACCTGTTACCGATTGCCTACTATGAATCAGAACAGGTATGCTACATTTTTAAAATGTTTTTCTTTTAAAATATGAGAAAGCATTTTGCAAACTATAAATGCAGTAATTCATATTTACATATTTAATAATCAAGGGAGGTACCATGAGGGAATAAGGATTAGAAAATCAGTAAAAATGAAAATATATTTTGTCAATTAGCACTCAGGGATAGAAATCCAGAAGTTACAGTTCTTCCAGTTAATTTCTTTGGAGTCTTAGATAAAGCTCTCCCAGAAGCTGACCTTGAATCAAGGATTTGGATGCAAAAAATTTATAAAGTAAGTATGACTATGTGAAAGCAATAGGAAATAGGACAGACAAAAGGTAAAAGCCAAATCAGGGTTCAACTTCGGGAAAAGTCTCAGAGTCAGCCTTAGTGCTCAGAAAGCTCCAGAGGAGCTTGGTACAACACTTATGTATTATGATAAGAAAGTTCTATACCTGCACTATATGAGCACTTGAAATGTGGCTAGTACATCTGAGAAAGTAATTTTTCTTTTTTCTTTTTTTTTGGTTTCCTAGGGACTCACAAGGTTATGATCAAGGGATCAGCTAGACCATGTGCTCAATTAAGAAATACTACTTTTAAACTCAGATTGCTGATAGAATTAATTTCCTTGTGACTCTACAACCAATGGCCCCAGTTTCTAACTGGCAGTTAGCTAGAGACCATAGTAGGATCCTAGATGCTGCTCATCATTTCACAATAGAGTTGCTTGCTTCTTCAATGCCAATAGAAGAATTACTCTTTCCCTGCCTTTATCAGCTGAGACCTATAATGAAATCTAATCAAGGAAGTACTAATTAATCACTTTTATCTTTCATATACTATTGAACAGAAGCAAGTTACAGATTCTGCTCACATACAGGTGAAGGGCCTATTAAGGATGTGACTCAATAGGGCTTTCTTAAAGTGCATCCACAGTACTACCCAATTGTAACTCTGTATATTTTAAAAAATAATATCAAACACAGTAACGTGCTGAATCTTCAAAAAAGGTATTATAAATTAACTGTTTGGAATAATAATCCATAATTTTTAAACAAAAAGAAGAAAACTGAGGTTAAGCAAAATTAAACCACTTATCCAAAATGCATAGGTGATGATTAGCAAAGTTGAGCATCCATAACTTGAGAACCATCTTCACTGTCAGAGAAAGTTTAACAGGAGGATTCCTGAGTGCTATTTTCTGTCTCTCATAAATCCTCTGTTCCTTATCAGTTCCTGATAATGGGAACAAGTGGAGCGGCTCACTGCTCCAGGACTAAGGTCATGGGATGAAAATGAATGTGTGGATTTCCTTCAGTAAACAATCTCCTTACAATACTGTTTAGTCACGACCCTCTTTCTTGAGATACTGATTGTCTTCTGACCTTATGACCATTGCTAATTCCTTGTTTCCATGATAATGGTTGCTGTATGTCTGTTTTTCTGATCCTTATCATTGTTGAAAGAAATTCCTTGTACAACAGCCTATATATATTCACAGAAAGATCATTAAAGAACCCTTGCTCAACCAGAGACTTGGGTCCCCATGTCTGTCTCTCACTCTCTTTCTTCCTCCAGTTAATTCTCTGGAGCATGGAATCCCATCGAGCTCACTGTCCTGCCCGGGCTTTCAAGACCTCCTTAAGAGGATGCCCTGCACCTTCGTGAGTGGTACAAGCCCTGTTCTAGGGTTTTATTGGTGTAAACCAAGGAATATTAGCTTCTTTTTCTCTTTTACTTTCTTATCGTCAACTCCAGACCACCAGGTTCTGGTCCATTAAAGGACCGCAACATTCACCACAAATTTTATTTATTTGGAGGCTGATCTAATACTCTATAGGCAATTATTTTTTAAATAGTTTATTTTCTTTGTTTAAATACATTGATTTTAATAAGACTATCAGTACTGTAAATGAAAGACCAATATCAGTTATCATAAACAGGAAAAAAACATAATTATATAGATATTAACTTTAATATTGCTTGTGTCCTACTTAAATTCACATGGCATCCTGCTAGTACATGTCACAGAGAGGGGAAAAATCAATGACAAGTATTTTGTAAAATACTTCAAAAGGCATCCTCTCTCCTTTTCCTAATTTAACTTACAAGAAGGATTTGGGGTATACAGAAATGTGTTTCTACTTTCCAAGGAAGGTATGTTCTCTATAAGGTAGCAAGGAACCCAGCACATGCTCTGGATACTCCTCCTCTGGCTGCCTTGAAAAAAAAAAAATCAATAGAAGAAAATTAACAAATATAATGAATTCCAACACATTTAACGTGTTTCATTTCCTTACTATCTTCAAAACTATACAAATCTCTGTGTATTTTTCCTATCAAGCAATGTAAACATTTTATAACTTCCTCCTCATCCCTTTTTCCTTTAGCATCTTTCTCATTATTCCCTCACAAATTTGGAGGATGGCAGTGAAAATTGTCATCCTTATTCTTTTTCTTTCCATCCCTTTTCCACAAATTAGTTGTCTCAAGTCTCTACTTCTCTAGAAATGGCTCTATTTCTGTTCAAATTCTCTTTAAAAAGCTTCCATAACACTGTTTCATGTCACTTTCTTCTAGTGTTGCTTTTTAATGCAGATTCTCACAACTGTATTTGCTACTGAAACTTATTCTATCCAGCTTACTACATATTCCTAGTAATATGCTTCCCCAAATAAGTGTACAAACTTTAAGTTCATATTTTGTCACAACAAATGGGACTGCTATGCTAATTCTATTCTCTTACCTTCACTTAGCTTATTGATGGGAAGTAAGTTTTATTTTAAAAAAATTACATATGAATGAACAATAGAAACAGAAAAAATATACTGACTATGTGTGAACAGCACAATTGAATAATTGATCAATCCTAGCTAGCTTCTACATAATACTCTTAACCACTAAAAAATAAAGAAAGAAAGAATAGAAAGAAAGAAACAAGGAAACATTTACTTGGATGCAGGAGAAAGTAGTAACCCCACAATGTCAGTACTTCCTATAACAACAAAATGGGCCATCTAAATCATGAATAGTAGCATCAGCTGATATTTGCATTGGCAAACTCTTCTGCATTTATGTCATGCTTATATTTGATCTTTGTTGTTCAGTTGCAAGGTAGTGTCCAAGTCTTTGCAAGGCCATGGACTGCAGCACATCAGGCTTCCCTGTCTCCCATCATCTCCCAAAGTTTACCCAAATTCATGTCCAATTGATCCTTGGCATAACCTAATATGTACTTGTTTCATGACCCCTATGTAAATCAAATCCTTAATGGAAACCTGAGATATAGGTTAGAAATAATGGATGGTTTCTGCCACTACTAAGGATCTTTCTATTTGCCTACTGGATCTATTGCTTTCTACTTGTACTTTCTCGGGTAGATAATTTCTTAATACCAAAACCTGATGTCTATATCTGCCCCACCTCAACTGCAACTTTGCACACTCATTTGAAGCATTCAGACTTCGGCAAGAATCACATCTTGCATTAGCCTTAATTTGGTGGAATTGACAGACTAGACTATCATAACAATCCTCTGGAAGGATCAGAGTTTGTAGCTATATATGAGCATGCTTATTCTCATGATTTGAACATAGTTACTGTGAATGACCAGGTTAAGTATAAGTTTATTGGAGTTGGTGGTTGAGGTGAAAACAGGAGATTACCAAAAGTGAAGAAGTCCTATCTAGCTCCTAGGGGATTGATAAATAATCCATTTTGATCTTGAAATCACTGAAGATGAAGATAAATTAGTGATAGGGAGACACTGAGTCAAGTGCTAAACATAAATTAGTAAGTTTAGTGAAGTGAAGTGAAAATCATTCAGTTGTGTCTGACTCTGTGCAACCCCATGGACTATAGTCCATGGAATTCTCCAGATCAGAATACTGAGTGGGTAGCCTTTGCCTTCTCTAGGGGATCTTCCCAACCCAGAGATCAAACCCAGGTCTCCTGCATTGCAGGCAGATTCTTTACCAACTGAGCCACAAGGGAAGCCCAAGAATACTGGAGTGGGTTAGCCTATCCCTTCTCCAACGGATCTTCCTAATGCAGGAATGGAACCGGGATCTCCTGCATTACAGGCAGATTCTTTACCAAGGAACCAGGGAAGCCCAATAAGTTTAGTAGATAAAAGTGAAAAAAAAAAAAAAAAAGGGAGGGGGAGTGGGGAATGCTACCAAATGTACAGTTGTAATGACATGGATTTTCCCAGAGACTGTAAGTTTTGATGGACTTTGGAAAATAAGTAGTCTGAAAATAGAGAAAAGAACCTATAGGCCACAGGTCTTGTGGAGTATGAAACAAAAATCATCTTTGACTTATGGGAACTGCAAGAGATAAGATATCCATATATCTTTCAGGAGTATACTGAAAGGTAATTGAGAACTGTGGGGAGAGAAAAATATTAGCCAAGATGGCGTGTTCAGGCTCTCTCATGCCACGTTTTTTAAATAATGACTATGTAACACCTGAGATCATTAATAGCACTGTGCATGTGCATCACATGGTACTCATTTGGTCATGGACTACTTTGTTGTATGCCTCTTTGAGCTCCACCTAAAAAGTGGTGGCATTACCTCTGTGTCTTGCCTGTGTTTGTTTGGTCAGACAAGAGAGGAGAGAATATAGTGCATCTATTGGTACGGCTGCTGTGTCAACCAGGAGAGAACGCTGTTATGGCTGCTGTGTCAGTCAAGAGAGAGGTTGTGTTGTGTTAGGTTATGCTATGGCTGCTGCTATGTCTTCTGCATCAGCCAGAAGAGAATAAGCATGTCTGAAGTTCCTACAGTTCCTGGAGTCTTCCTCCAGCCTCTTAGCTCATGTCTTGCTTACCCTGGGTTCAGCAAGCAGTGTGAACAGCAAGACAATTGGCATCACTAACAGGATCAGCAATACAAGAACAGAGGAAGGATTGCTGAGTTTAGAACAAATGATTTAGAGGAGTTTTAAGACTGAACATGAACATAGTAGTATAAGATTAAGATGTGGTAACCAGTGAGTTCTGGGGATTACTGAAGCTAAGATGTATGAATCATGATGAAAGGCAAAGGGAAATGAAACACTGCATAGGTTTCCACTTTTAAAGAGGAAATCAAAACACCATAACTACAAAACTCACATTTTCATAGAATTCCTGTCTAAGCAGTTGGGAGTGTCAGAATCTAAGGTCAGGAGGATCAATCAATTCTGTAACAGTAATGACCATCAGAAGGGTGAGAACACAAGCTAACCAGAAATACTGTGTATCCCATTGGTTCTCAAACTCGAGTGTGAAACAAAGCAACTGGAAAGACTTATTAAAACTACAGAGTTCTGAGCTCCGATTCAATACATCTGGAACAAGGCTTTAAAACTTGTAGTTCTAACTACCCAGATGATGATGCCCCTGCTGCTTATCCCTGGCATCACTTTGTGAATCCCTGGTTTATAGTCAAAGGATGTTAAGTTATGATGGCATCTACGATTCTTCTCCCTGAAAAGAAGACATTCACTTTCTTTCAGCATGGTTGAGTATGGTTGAGTGCTCAAACCATATGTTTGAATATGCAATGTAGGACATTTATAAGATTACACAGAAATTGTTTACTAAAGTAATCTCTGGAGAATAGGAATAGAGAGGTAAGGAGATAAGAATTATAACACAGATCTTTTGACCTCTTTAAAATTCCAAAAACAATTTCTTTAATCTAAGAAAGACCAGCTGTTTAAGATCCTCATCAAACACCCCTTCTTTCAAAAGTCCTCATTCTCTTGCTCTTAGCTACCATACTTCTTTTCCATAGCTGTATTAAGTCAGCGTCCCAGACAGATATAAAATTTAACCCAAACATTTCAAATGAAAAGATTGTGTACAGAAGTGTGAGCAAGTTAAGGGAACAGAGAGGAATAATGAAATACCCAGAGCTGAAAAATAGTGGGCAGACACGAAGGTATAAGGAGAAGAGATTGTGGCTGTGGAGACTCAGCTGAGGGACATGGGAATTGTAATTGTCAAGAGTTATTCCTCTTACCAGAGTAAACAAAGGAAAATAACCCAAGCTATCCCCTCTCCTGAATTCTGATATCCTACAGACAATTCCTATGAATCAAACCCAACTGAAAACTAGTCATCAAAAGAGTATAGGTGACACATTCACTAGGCTCAGTCTCCCTCTTTGCAAATAGTAACACAAGGAAGGATGGAGAATATATCTAGTGGCAAACAGATCAGCACAGCCAGTCACACTTTTCCCCCAAAACCACTCTCTTCAGCACTTCTATGCTTTCTCTTTCTGATTATATAAAGTAAGCTAGACTTCCCTGGTGGCTCAGAAGGTAAAGCATGTGCCTACAGTGCAGGAGACCTGGGTTTGATCCCTGGGTCAGAAAGATCTTCTAGAAAAAAAATGGCAACCAACTCCAGTACTGTTGCCTGGAAAGTCCGATGGATGGAGCCCATGGGGCCATACCTGGGTCCAGCCCCAGTGGATCCAGGGAATTCGAAGCGGGAACAGAGTTGATGATTAAAGAGAGATTAATTAGAAATTTAAAGAGAGATTAGGGGAAAATAATGTAGTGAAAAAATAGAGGAGAAAAGAGGCTGAAATTCCTTGTTTTACATGGAAAGCTGATAAAGTCTCAAGACAAGAAACTTGCACCATCTACATTAGGTCACAGGCGCCCACTTGAATAGCGGAGGGTGCCCCACTTTGGGCTCCCTCTTGCATGGGTCTTAGAAGCCTGGGCAAATAAGTAGACATGGAGAGCCTCTGCATTCCAAGGGATCAGCCTGAAAAAGAGAGAAAGGGAGAGGGAGAAAGAGAGAGAAAGAGTCGACAAGGGGGAGGCCAAGCTTGTGCAAAAACCCCCATAACTTTATTTTCAAAAGGTGTTTATATATCCTAAGTTTTACATAATGGAAGATACAGTCATGTAGGGGCAGCAGTCCTGACTCTTTCTATATATCTTTTTGTATACAAAATGTCTCAGGTGATTTACATTATCTTCTGGCCAAGAGGCCTGTTAACACTTTATGGCTCTCTTCCTTAATGAATGATAATCTCCTTTTTCCTGAAGTGTTTTTCTTTAATCTGCATCACCCTCAAAGCACTAAATAAAGTTACATCACTGTAGAACAAAGGGTGCAGTGGGTTATAACAAAGAAGGTACTTAACTCAAAGATCTATGTTGCTACTTGTTTTTTCTATATACCAACTATATCAACAAATAAATGATATGAAAATTTGGCAGCAAGTATTGGCTCAACAATGAAACATTTAATCAGTCCTATTCTAATGATTTTCACTCCTCAGAAGCCCCTACATTCCAAGGATGTTTTAAGCTTCCTGTGCCTCTTGTGGTGGGGAGGCTGTGAGCAATCACCTGCACAGTTGCAAAAGGTCCAGACAGACCTGTCAGGCAAGTTAGAAACCTACAAGAGGGGTTTGAATTGAGACACTCCTTTTATATGCAGGAGACTGTTAGCTGGAGCTCTAAGTTAACTTTTTCCAGAAAAAGGTGGTGGGGCATAGCCTCCTGTTAATGTCAGAGGAGTTGGTGAAAGGCATAATATAGTAAAGCAGACAGATTTTGGTTCTGGGGGTAGATGCTCAAGAAAATCCGGGGTGGGTGTGGGGGGCTGAGGCCTGATCCCGCCTTTGTGTTTTGTCAGGCTCCCTTCTTCATGACCTTTTCCATGGGTGGGATTCTCCACGCTGGCTCCCGGCAGGGCCACAAATAGTCGGACATGGCTGAGTGACTTCACATTCACTCACATTCAAGCTAGAATCAGGCTCCCATAAACATATGCTATGAACATAATCCTTGCATTCCTCTATTCCGGCAGTTACCTCATTGACTTTCAGATAAAGTTGTCTATATTTCTTCCCCCAGATTTTGAAGTATTCAAGGGTATCCCCTTATAAACTCTTCAGTACTTATCAGTAGAATAAATTGAGGTTTCTTGCAAGAGTAAGTGAATCAAAATATAAGTGAAAGCCATAAAGAGCCTTCAGTGCTGAAGTAACGTATTGATGGTGATTTTCATAAAATACAGATGACTGTGGAAGTCTTGATCCACACGTTATTCTTGGGTTTTTTACCAAATTTATCAATCTACCAACAAGACTCAATATCAAGCTTAAAAAATTATACCCTGTGGATAAAGCAGATTAATAAGTAAGAACCCAAAGGCAATTTTTGCTGAACACACCATTATTTGCAGTATATGCCTCATTGACAAAAATGACGTTGCAATTCTCTCTAAACCATTAGTACATACCAGTGTTGTTCAAAAATACTGGTTGTTACATGGTTATGGAAAGGCTATATACCCACAATGGCTCATATGGTAGCCATTAACTACTGTGTGTACAATGTGGCTTGTGTGTCTAGGAACTTGAATTCTTAACATTATTTGATTTTAACTAATCTTAATAGCCGTATGTGTCAGTGGCATAACCTGGATAATAATGAATGCCAGATTCTTATTTGTTCATCAATGGAGAAAATGGCATTAGTAATATATGATGTGCGCTTAATTCTCTATTTTTTGCTAGTGTCTAAAATCAAGGGGGCACAAATGTTAAAAATAAAATGCTCTTTAGCTTCATTCCCATCATCAGTTCTGTTCAGTACAGTTTAGTCGCTCAGTCGTGTCGACTCTCCATGACCCCATGAATCGCAGCACGCCAGGCCTCCCTGTCCATCACCATCTCCCAGAGTTCACTCAGACTCACGTCCATCGAGTCAGTGATGCCATCCAGCCATCTCATCCTCGGTCGTCCCCTTCTCCTCCTGCCCCCAATCCCTCCCAACATCAGAGTCTTTTCCAATGAGTCAATTCTTCACATGAGGTGGCCAAAGTATTAGAGTTTGAGCTTTAGCATCATTCCTTCCAAAGAAATCCCAGGGCTGATCTCCTTCAGAATGGACTGGTTGGATCTCCTTACAGTTCAAGGGACTCTCAAGATTCTTCTCCAACACCACAATTCAAAAGCATCAATTCTTCGGTGCTCAGCCTTCTTCACAGTCTAACTCTCACATCCATACATGACTGCTGGAAAAACCATAGCCTTGACTAGACGGACTTTAGTCGGCAAAGTAATGTCTCTGCTTTTGAATATACTAACTAGGTTGGTCATAACTTTTCTTCCAAGGAGTAAGCGTCTTTTAATTTCATGGCTGCAATCACCATCTGCAGTGATTTTGGAGCCCAAAAAATAAAGTCTGACACTATTTCTACTGTTTCCCCATCTATTTCCCATGAAGTGATAGGACCAGATGCCATGAGCTTCGCCTTTCTGAATGTTGAGCTTTAAGCCAAATTTTTCACTCTCCTCTTTCACTTTGATCAAGAGGCTTTTTAGCTCCTCTTCACTTTCTGCCATAAGGGTGGTGTCATCTGCATATCTGAGGTTATTGATATTTCTCCTGACAATCTAGATTCCAGCTTGTGTTTCTTCCAGCCCAGTGTTTCTCATTCCCATCATAGAGATATGGTATTATTTCTAACCTATCTGAGTGAGGAGGAATTTGTTGCATTATGTTGACAGTAATGTTATAGGGTACACTATGCTCCTCACTTTTTTCTAGTTATGGGCACTTCTGTATTTTCTATAAAGCTTCTAATTCTCTATCTAGGTTTCTTTCTTGTGAATCAGATGTACAAGTGTTTAAAACTTAAATCTATAATTAACATTGTGTTCATTTGGCAGGTTGCTCTACCTTGTCTGCCTGCAAGAGAGCAATGCTAATTCCTACCTATCAGTAATATTAGGCAAATCAAACAAGTTTATATATGAAAAATGAGTGTCACGTCAGATCTCTAATATATGTGGTTTCTTCTTGTTGGAACCTGTTCTTATGAAGATCCTAGGAATGTTCACTCAAATGTTTGGGTGAAACATTTGAGTGAAATGTCCCAACAACATTTTCCTGTAATCTTAGGTAAGTTAGATAACCTTTGGTAAGAAATCCATTTACCGTTGATACTACTACTTTTGAGGGATGACTCTAGACCAAGAACATCATATATATGTGCAAAATGCCTTGAATTTAGCAGACACTCAAAATTAGATAGAAAAATATATCAATGTCTTAAAATGATGACATCCTCGAGGACAAATTCTATTGGTAGAGTGTTAGCACTAATTCTAATCACTGAGACATTCCTACCCTTTCCAGCAAAACCGATATATTTTACTTCTGAAAAATGGCTAATATGAGGAAGGGGTATATTTATCAATGCCAGTTGGTTCCTCTGTCTTTGCCAGATTCCTAACTCTCCAACTATACAAGAAAACCAATTATTTAGGATTCTATTTCCTCAAACTCCTTTCTAGTTTGCAGTTTAGATCAATAGTCTTCTACATGTAGTGATTTTTATTGAGCTCAAAGTATCCTTGACCCTTCCTTTGGACAAATACTATATATGTGTGTGTGTAAAAGTAAGTGGAGAGGCCTGGGAGTAGAGAGGCCTGAGAGTAGAGGGTGCTGTGGTCCAGCCCCTGTGGATCCAGGGAATTCAAAGTGGAGATGGAGTCGACGTCTAGGAAAGGACTATTTAATTAGAGATATAAAGAGAGATTAGGAAAGAATAGCGTAGTAGGAAACTTAGTGGAGAAAAGAGGCTGAATAACTTGATTTACGTGGAGAACCAATAAAACTCCAAGACAAGGAGTTTGCACCGTCCACGTAGGCCACTGGTGCCCGCTTGAATAGCAGAGGGTGCCCCGCCTTGGGCTTCCTCTTGCATGGGTCTTAGAAGCCATGGAAAATAAGTAGACATAGAGAGACTCCATGCTCCAGATGGGAATTCAGCCAGAAAATGAACAAGATGACACGGGGGGAAATCAGTCTTTCCAGGAACTGGTCTGCTTTTTTATTTTTCAGGTCCACTTTTATACTTTTAGTTTTACACAGGGATGAATGTAAGAATCAGAGTCACGCAGGGTCAGCTGCTCCGACCCGTATCTAAAGACAGTGTTCTTTGTCCATACCTTTGTTCTTACAAGGGTCTTAACGTTTGTTCACAATATCTTTTGGTCTGGAGACCGATTAACATTTTATGGCCCCACCTTTCTTTCTATTGATAAAGGCTTATCGAGCAGAGATCTTACTTACCCTTAAGATCTATTTAGTCTTAAGATAGTGATAAAGTTACATTTTTACATATCAAGGACACAATGATTGATAACAAAGAGGAGTACAGTGATCTATAACAAAAGAGAAAATTCATTAACTCAAAAAGTCTAGTATTGGTAACATCAAAACTACTATATTTCTTTTTCTACATTCCAATTACATTGATTAACATATTCCCAGGTGCCTAAGGATATGGAGGCCTGGTGGCAATCATTAACTCAGCAATGAAACCCTTTACCAACATAATTTCTAACTCACCAATACTATACTAATAATTTTCTAACTTCTCAAAAGAATCTGTTTTTAGAAAGTTTAAAGCATCTCGTGCCTCTCACAGTTGGGAGGCTGTAAACAATCACATGTGGCCAGATAATCCTGTCAGGCAGGCTAGAGAGCCATCAGAGGAGTTTTTGGACTGAAACACTCTTGTCACGCCCAGGGGATTTATTAACTGAAGTCCTAAGTTAACTCCTTTACAGAGAGAGGTGGTGGGGATAGCCCCCTGTAATGTCAGAAGTATAGGTGAAAGGCATAATGCAGCAAGGCAGACAAACTCTAGTTTTGGGGGCAGATGCATGAGCAGATCCAGTGAGGCTCCCTTAAGGCCCAACTTGCCTTTGCCTGTTGGGCCCCTTAAACTGATGACATTTGCCATGAGTGGGACTCCTCATGCCAGCTCCCAGCAAAAGGGGTTACTGATGGAAATGTAGGGTAAAAACTAGGCAACACTGGTAAGAAACCAAAGGAACAGCAAGCTATTTTTCTCCCTATGAAAGGAAAGTGTCAGTTTAGCATTCATAAGTGATGTTTTACCAAATACTTCACAGACATAGAACAGCTACAGAATCAACGGTTCCTATAATGCAAGAGAATAGACTAAACACATAGATGAATCTGTGCCATCTATGTGACATTCCACAAACATTTTGGGGCACCTAATATATGTGCCAATTGAAATATTAGGTAGATGGACTTACAGAGTCTATTTGATCAAAGTGTTTGCCAAATACTCAGAGTCAAGTGGAAGAGACACAAACATAGATAACTAATTATTAACATCTGATCTAGATGCAATTGTCCTGCATAAAGAGAAAGAGAAAAGAATGTATAACTCGAGGAAATACTGCCTAGATTCAGTGATTAGGCTATGATTAAATCATTATAGACATAAAACTCATTAATACATGCAATCACTCTATAAAATGTACTAAAAAGTAAATAATAGTCTCTCAAAAGTTAACCTCTCAGTTCAGTTCAGTCGCTCAGTTGAGTCCAACTCTGCAATCCCATGAACTGCAGGACGCCAGGCCTCCCTGTCCATCACCAACACCCGGAGTTCACTCAGACTCATGGTCATTGAGTCGGTGATGCCATCCAGCCATCTCATCCTCTGTCATCCCCTTCTCCTTCTGCCCCAATCCCTCCCAGCAACAGAGTCTTTTTCAATTAGTCAATTTTTCCAATGAGGGGGCCAAAGGATTGGAATTTCAGCTTTAGCATCCATCATTCCAAAGAACGCTCAAGATTGGTCTCCTTTAAGATGGACTGGTTGGATTGCCTTGCAGTCCAGGGGCCTCTCAAGAGTCTTCCCCAACACCACAGTTCAAAATCATCAATTCTTCGGCACTCAGCTTTCATCACAGTCCAACTCTCACATCCATACATGACCACTAGGAAAACCATAGCCTTGACTAGACGGACCTTTGTTGGCAAAGTAATATCTCTACTTTTTAATATGCTATCTAGATTGGTCACAACTTTCCTTACAAGGAGTAACTGTCCTTTAATTTCATGGCTGCAGTCACCATCTGCAGTGATTTTGGAGCACCTCAAAATAAAGTCTGACACTGTTTCCACTGTTTCCCCATCTATTTCCCATGAAATGATGGGACCAGGTGCCATGACCTTAGTTTTCTGAATATTGAGCTTTAAGTCAACTTTTTCACAGTCCTCTTTCATCAAGAGGCTTTTTAGTTCCTTTTCACTTTCTGCCATAAGGGTGGTGTCATCTGCATATCTGAGGTTATTGATATTTCTCCCGGCAATCTTGATTCCAGCTTGTGCTTCTTCCAGTCTAGTGTTTCTCATGATGTACTCTGCATATAAGTTAAATAAGCAGGGTGACAATATACAGCCTTGACATACTCCTTTTCCTATTTGGAACCAGTCTGTTTTTCCATGTCTAGTTCTAACTGTTGTATCCTGACCTGCATATAGATTTCTCAAGAGGCAGGTCAGGTGGTCTGGTATTCCCATCTCTTTCAGAATTTTCCACAGTTTATTGTGATCCACACAGTCAAAGGCTTTGGTATAGTCAATAAAGCAAAAATAGATGTTTTTCTGTAATTCTATTGCTTTTTCCATGATCCAGTGGATGTTGGCAATCTGATCTCTGGTTCTCTGCCTTTTCTAAAACCAGCTTGAACATCAGGGAGTTCACGGTTCACATATTACTGAAACCTGGCTTGGAGAATTTTGAGCAATACTTTACTAGAGTGTGAGATGAGTGCAATTGTGCAGTAGTTTGAGCATTCTTTGGCATTGCTTTTCTTCGGGATTGGAATGAAAACTGACCTTTTCCAGCCCTGTATCCACTGCTGAGTTTTCCAAATTTGCTGGCATATTGAATGCAGCACTTTCACAGCATCATCTTCTAGGATTTGAAATAGCTCAAAAGGAATTCCATCACTTCCACTAGCTTTGTTCATAGTGATGCTTTCTAAGGCCCACTTGACTTCACATTACAGAATATCTGGCTCTAGATGAGTGATCACAGTATCGTGATTATCTGGGTCTTGAATATTTTTTTAGTACAGTTCTTCCGTGTATTCTTGCCACATCTTCTTAATATCTTCTGCTTCTGTTAGGTCCATACCCTTTCTGTCCTTTATCGAGCCCATCTTTGCATGAAATATTCCCTTGATATCTCTGATTTTTTTGAAGAGATCTCTAGTCTTTCCCATTTTTTCGTTTTCTCCATTTCTTTACATTGATCACTGAGGAAGGCTTTCGTATCTCTTCTTGCTATTTTTTGGAACTCTGCATTCAGATGCTTATATCTTTCCTTTTCTCTTTTGCTTAAGAAGAGGAGCGAAAAGCAAAGGAGACAGCATATATGGAGGTCTTGTTTTTGTATCTATTCAGCCAGTCTTTATCTTTTGGTTAGATTATTTAATCCATTACATTTAAAATAATTGTTGATAAGTATGATCCTGTTAACATTTGCTTTGCTGTTTGGGGTTTGGTTTTATAAAGCTTTTCTGTGTTTCCTGTCTAGAGAAGATCCTTTAGCACTCATTGAAGAGCTCTTTTGGTGGTGTTGAATTCTTCAGCTTTCATTTGTCTGTGATGCTGGGAGGGATTGGGGGCAGGAGGAGAAGGGGATGACAGAGGATGAGATGGCTGGATGGTATCACTGACTCGATGAACGTGAATCTGAGTGAACTCTGGGAGTTGGTGATGGACAGGGAGGCCTCGTGTGCTGCGATTCATGGGGTCACAAAGAGTCGGACATGAATGAGCGACTGAACTGAACTGAACTGAATGTTTTTTATTTTTCCTTCATATCTGAAGAGAACTTTGCTGCGCAGAGTAATATTGATTGTAGGTTTTTCTCTTCCATCACTTTAATTATGTCCTGACATTTCCTTCCAGTCTGGAAGATTTCTATTGAAAGTTCGACTGTTATCTTTATGGGGATTCCCCTTGTGTGCTATTCATTGCTTTTCTCCTGCTGCTTTTAATAGTTGCTTTTTGTGTTTGATCTTTGTTAGTTTGACTAATATGTGCCTTGGGATGTTTTGCCTTAGGTTTACCCTATTTGAGACTCTCTAGGTTTCTTTGACTTGGGTGGATATTTCCTTCCCCATTTTAGGGAAGTTTTGAGTATCTCCTCAAGTATTTCTCATGCCCTTTCTTTTTGTCTTCTTCTTCTGGGACACCTATGTTTCGAATGTTGGAACATTTAACATTATCCCAGAGGTCTCTGAAGTTGTCCTCATTTCTTTTCATTCTTCTTTTCTGCTCCATTTATTTCCACCATTCTATCTTCCACCTCATTTATCCTTTCTTCTGCCTCAGTTATTCTACTCTTGATTCCTTCCTGAGTGCTCTTAATCTCAGTTATTGCATTGTTCATTATTGATTGACTCTTCTTTCTTTCTTCTAGGTCCTTGTTGAACATTTTTCTTGCATCTTCTCAGTCCTTGTCGCTAGTCTATTTATCTGTAACTTTATTTTGTTTTCAATATTTTGAATCACCTTTACTATCATTATTCTGAATTCTTTTTCAAATAGACTCCCTATCATCTTCTCTTTTGTTTGCTTTGGTGGGTTTTTAATTGTGTTCCTTCAACTGCTGAATATTTCTCTGCTTTTCATTTTGTTTAGATCACTGTGTTTGGGGTACCCTTTCTGCAGGCTGGAAGTTCATGGTTACTCTTAATTGTGGAGTCTGCTCCACAATTGGGGTGAGGTTGGACCAGTAACTTGTCAAGGTTTCCTGGTTAGGGGAACTTGTGTCTGTGTTCTGGTGCATGGGGCTGGATCTCTTCTCTTTGAAGTGCAATGAAGTGAATTTTGAGGCTTCTATGGGTTGGCATGGCTTATAAGCAGGCCATCTTTTAATGCTCAGTGTTATGTTCCTGTTTTGCTGGAGAATTAGCGTGCTGTGTCTTGCACTGGAACTGTTGGCTCTCGGGTGAAGCTTGTTTTTTCAGTGTAAGTATGGAGACTTTTGGGTGCACTCTTGCCTATTAATGTTCCCTGGAGTCAGGAGTTCTCTGATATTCTAAAATTATGGAGTTAATCCTCCTGCCTCTGGGTTTTTGTCTTTCTCTTACAGTAGCCTCAGGACTCATCCGTGCTCAGCTCCTCCATCACTTTCCACAACATCTTTCCTGAAAGGTGTTAGGGAGAGATCTCATGTTCTTTGAGACCAGGGAAAGAGAAGAGTGAAAAGTATCTATCAGGTTGATTGGTCCCCTGAATGGGGGAGGTTTCTGAATTGTATAGCCAGAGGTTAAAATATAAGAACATGAGAGGTACTGAGATGCCTTGGTATTGGTCACCACAATCACCACAGAGACTCTTACAGCTTTTTACACCCTAAGCAGCTTCTTTTTACCTCCACTGCTGCTGCTACAGGTTTTATCTTAAAGTGCAACTTATTACCTTCTGCTTCCCAAGTTACCCAGACTGAGGAGCTCAGTCTCTAGCTCGCCTCGTGACAAGAGACTGCCGGGTCTTCTTTGTGGTGATGTGGCAGCCAATCCTCAGCAGATCCTACACTCCTTCCTACCCTTTGACCCTGGCAGGAAGTGTTCAACTGCAGAATGGGTTCCCCGAGGTAAGACAAACTCAGAGCCGTCCAGGCAAAAATGAATCACTTTTGAACAACACTTTTAGTATAACTGATATACAACAAACTCCAAATATTTAAGCTGCAAAGTAAGTAAGTCTATATATTTCATAGTGTATATAAATATATATGTATACATAGTGTAATATATGTATATATAATTATATATTTAGTGTAATAGATAAAGTACTTATTCACAATGAAATGCCTGTTTTTGCACTCTAATGTTCATAGCACCATTATTTATAAATGCCAAGACATGGAAGCACCCTAAGTGTCCATCAACAGAGTAATGAATAAAGATGTGGTATATATACACAATGAAATACTACTTAACCATAAAAAAGACTGGACTTTTGTCATTTCCAGCAATGCTTGTAGACTTGGAGGACATTATGCTAAGTGACTAAGATACAGAAATCAAATATTATATGATATTATTCATGCATGCAATCTATAGAAATACAACAAGCTAGTGAATCTAAAACACACACACAAACAGACTCTCAGAGATAAAGAGCAAATGAATGGTTTCCAGTGGGGAATAGAGGAGAAATGGAGTGAGAGATTGGGGGTTATAAACTATTGGATGCAAGACAGTCTCAAGGATGTATTGTAAAATATGAGGACTAAAGGCAAAAGTTTTAATAGCTCTAATGGAAAGAATTCTACATAAATTTTCAAAAAGAGAGAGAAACTTATGGAAAAATAAAATATATTTTAAATGGATACACACACACACACACACACACACACACACATTTAGATCACTATAGTAGCTATACATGTACCCAGTGACTATTGAAAGTTTTCTTGAAATCTTAGGAAGATTAGCGTTCAAATTTAAGTTTCCATGTTATTAATTTGATTGTCTCTCCTTATAGGAATGAAAGCTGAAACTATGTCAACTTGTTTAGAATGTACTGAGGGATCAGAGAACTCTTGCTTAGATTGTTTACAAATCTTACTATTTAACATGAATGGACTTATATGCTTAACCTCCCAGTTTGCAGTTTCTCTGGCTTTCAAAGCTCTTTTAAACTGACCCCAAACAAGGAACTTGATGACGTTGGTGGAGTCAAAAAAAACTGAGTTCATCTCTCCTTCTCCCATGAACATATCGAAACTACAGCTAGCAGTTGACAAACTCTCCTCAACAATTACTTGAAGACTAGTGGAATGGCTCTTCTGCGACCAAGGTTATAAGAAAGTACTACACAAGTCTCTGTTGAGAGAAAAGAAGAAATGATCTAGCTAAAACCCACACCATGGGTGGGTGACCCAGAAGAGAATAGAACTATCACAGTCTGAAGGGTTCTTGCTAAGGAGCAAAGAGCTCAAGTTTCTAATGGACACCCCAAACCTCAGGTCTGGAACTGGGAGGGCAAATCCCCTTGGCTTGTTTGAAAACTAGTGTCTTACCAGAGATTATAGGGAAATATTCTCAGTCCTTGAACAGTTACTTGCTCCTAGTCCTAGCATAGAAACAGCAGGTTGAGAACTTCATTGTACTCTGGCCAGCCGGACAGAACCTGACAGCATGAACCAAACCTGCACAAAGCTTCTTCTACAATCCCTCCTGCTCTGTCATTGCTTCCAAACAAGGTGGAGACCATCATTTTGCCAAAGGAGAAGTTATCTCTGATTTGTGGCTGCAGTTACTGGGACCTTGGCTATGAACCCAACCAAAGCAGAGACTGCCAACACAACAGTTTCAGATCTGATTTCATCAAGGCAGAGACAGCCATCACACAAGAGGGAAGTAGAGCTAGCTTAGAACCATGATTCCTGCTTCTAAGGCCCTGGTCCCACCCCTGACCATGCCCCTAAATAAGGTAAGTTCTACCATCATAGCTCAGATTTTCAGTTAGACCACCCTCCCCCACCCCTTGGGCTCCAGCCCCACCTGTTCAGAAGGAAGTGACTGTCATCAATCCTGGAGAAGTCCTGGCTCACACCTTGCTCCAACTCTAGCCACTTTGACTCCAGCCCAAGAACTTACAAAGGTGGCAGCCACTAGCTTATCTCACCAAAAGCACAAGGCACATATGGAAAAGCAAAGAGTCACATAAAAGGGAACTCCATAAGACTATCAGCTGATGTTTAGCAGAAACTTTCCAGATCAAAAGGGAGTGACATGACATATTTAAAGTGCTAAAAGGAGAAAATGAAACAAAAACTATGAAAAAGAAAATACTACCCAGAAAGATTATCATTCAGGACTTAAGGATAGTTTTGAGACAATGAAAAACCAAAAGAGCTTATCACCCCTAAACTGGCCTTCAAGAAATGTTGAAGGGTCTACTTTAAGTGAAAAAGGAAAGCTTATAACTTTTTTTTTTCATTTGAAAGGAAAAATATCACTGATTAAAGTGAATATATAGTACAAGAAGTTGATCAACCAATTAAGTATGCTACACAGTGTTGTTATTCAGTCACTAAGTTGCATCTGATTCTTTGCAATCTCATTGACTATAGCACACTGTCCTCCTCTATACTTCACTATATCCCAGAGTTTGCTCAAATCCATGTCCATTGAGTCTGTGACCATATCTAACCATCTCATTCTCTGATGCCCCCTGTTACTTTTGCTTTCAATCTTTCCCAGCATCTGGGTCTTTTCCAGTGAGTCAGCTCTTCACATCAGTTGGCCAAATATTGAAGCTTCAGCTTCAGTGTCAGTCTTTCCAATGAATATTCAGGATTAATTTCCTTTATGAATGGCTGGTTTCATCTACTTACAATTTAATAGACTCTCAGTAGTCTTCTGCCTTTGAATGTTTGAGTGTCTCCTGTGGAGGCACAGGTCATCAGTGACCTGCCACAGGGACAGGGGCTCTGGCTGTGGCAGGCCTTATCTGTGTAGTTTGTGGCATAAATCTTCCTGGGGGGGGGGGGGTCACAATTAACCCTACCATAGAGTCGCCAAGAAGATGAATCACAAACTCTAGATTTATGACCACAACAGATTTCCAAAACCTGGGGATCCAGCATAGGGACTGAGAACCATTAGGGAATTTGACTTTGAAAGCCAGTGGGGTTTGAAAGCAGAATTTTACAAGACTAGGGAAACAGACTCTTGGAGGGCACACACACACACACACACACACACACACACACACACACACACACACACGCACAGTCTCACAAACAAACATTGTGTGAGCCAGGACTTAGGATAAAGGAGCTACGACCTCAGAAGAGACTGAGCTAAACTTGCTTGTGAGTGTCCAGGAGGCTCTGGAGGAAGCGTGGGTCAAGAGTAGCCTGCCTCAGGATCAGAAGCACCAAATACAACACTTCTGAGAGTGCTGCATGAGTCCTTTTCAAGGAGATCACCATTACCACCGTTACAAAAAAGATCTTCACAACTCAGGAAATCACGATGGTGTAATCACTCATCTAGAGCCAGATATCCTGGAATGTGAAGTCAAGTGGGCCTTAGAAAGCATCACTACGAACAAAGCTAGTGGAGGTGATGGAATTCCAGTAGAGCTATTTCAAATCCTAAAAGATGATTCTGTGAAAGTGCTGCACTCAGTATGCCAGCAAATTTGGAAAACTCAGCAGTGGCCACAGGACTGGAAAAGGTCAGTTTTCATTCCAATCCCAAAGAAAGGCAATGCCAAAGAATGCTCAAACTACCACACAATTGCACTCATCTCACATGCTAGTAAAGTAATGCTCAAAATTCTCCAAGCCAGGCTTCAGCAATACGTGAACCATGAACTTCCAGATGTTCAAGCTCGTTTTAGAAAAAGTAGAGGAATCAGAGATCTAATTGCCAACATCTGCTGGATCATTGGAAAAGCAAGAGAGTTCCAGAAAAACATCTATTTCTGCTTTATTGACTATGCCAAAGCTTTTGACTGTGTGGATCACAAAAAACTGTGGAAAATTCTGGAAGAGATGGGAATACCAGACCATCTGACCTGCCTCTGGAGAAATCTGTATGCAGGTCAGGAAGCATCAAATAGAACTGGACATGGAACAACAGACTGGTTCCGAATAGGAAAAGGAGTACGTCAAGGCTGTATATTGTCACCTGCTTATTTAACTTCTATGCAGGGTACATCATGAGAAACGCTGGACTGGAAGAAACACAAGCTGGAATCAAGATTGTTGGGAGAAATATCAATAACTTCAGATATGCAGATGACACTACCCTTATGACAGAAAGTGAAGAGGAACTAAAAAGCCTCTTGGTGAATGAGGAGAGTGAAAAAGTTGACTTAAAGGTCAACATTCAGAAAACTAAGATCATGGCACCTGGTCCCATCACTTCATGGGAAATAGATGGGGAAACAGTGGAAACAGTGTCAGACTTTATTTTTTTGGGCTCCAAAATCACTGCAGATGGTGACTGAAGCCATGACATTAAAAGACACTTACTCCTTGGAAGAAAAGTTAAGACCAACCTAGGTAGCATATTCAAAAGCAGAGACATTACTTTGCCAACTGAGGTCCATCTAGTCCAGGCTATGGCTTCTCCTATGGTCATGTATGGATGTGAGAGTTGGACTTTAAGAAGGCTGAGCACCGAAGAATTGATGCGTTTGAACTGTGGTGTTGGAGAAGACTCTTGAGGGTCCCTTGGACTGCAAGGAGATCCAACCAATCCATTCTGAAAATCAACCCTGAGATTTATTTGGAAGGGATGATGATAAAACTGAAACTCCAGCACTTTGGCCACCTCATATGAAAAGTTGACTCATTGGAAAAGACTGTGATGCTGGGAGGGATTGGGGGCAGGAGGAGAAGAGGATGACAGGATAAGATAGCTGGATGGCATCACTGACTCAATGGACGTGAGTCTGAGTGAACTCTGAGTGTTGGTGATGGACAGAGAGGCCTGGCGTGCTGCGATTCATGGGGTGGCAAAGAGTCGGACACAACTGAGCAAATGAACTGAACTGAACTGAACCCCCACCATAGTTTGGCCTCAGGCCAAGCAACAGGAGGGAACACAGCCCCAACCATTAGCAGAAGATTGGTATAAGATTTACTGAGCATGGCCCCACCCACCAGAGCAAGGATCAGTTTTCCCCTCAGCTAGTCCTTCCATTAGAAAGCTTCGAGAATTTTTTTCTTCATAAATCAGAGGACAGACAGAATGAAAACCAGACACACAGAAAACTAACCAACGTGATCACATGGATCACGGCCTTGTCTAACTCAATGAAACTATAAGCCATGCCTTGAAGGGCCACCCAAAACAGATGGATCACGGTGGAGAGTGCTGACAGAAGTGGTCCCCTGGTGAAGTGAATGGCAGACTACTTCAGCGTTCTTTCCCTGAGAGCCCCATTAACAGTACAAAAAGGTAAAAAGATATTACACTGAAAGATGAACTTCCCAGGTCAGTAGGAGTCCAATACGCCCCTTGGTAGGAGCAGAGAAATAGCTCCAGAGGGAATGAAAAGGACTGAGCCAAAGTGGAAAGGTTGCCTATTTATGGATGTGTCTGGTGGTGAAAGTAAAGTCCAGTGCTGTAAAGAACAACATTTCAAAGAAGCCTGGAATGTTAGGTCCATGAATCAAAGCAAATTGGAAGTAATCAAACAAAAGATGAAAGAGTAAATATTGACATTTTAGGAATCAGGGAACTAAACTGCATGGGAATGGGTGAATTTAATTCATATGACTATTATATTTACTACTGCAGGTAAGAATCACTTAGAAGAAATGGAGTAGCCATCTTAGCTAACAAAAGAGTCCAAAGTGCAGTACTTGGGTGCGGTCTCAAAAATTACAGAATGATCTCAGTTCTCTTCCAGGGCAAAACATTCAGTATCACAGTAATCCAAGTCTATTCCCCAACCAGTATCGCAAAGAAGCTGAAGTTGACCGGTTTTATTAAGACATACAAGTCCTTGTAGAACAAACATGAAAACAATAGTTATAGTTTTCATCGTAAGGACTGGAATGCAAAAGTAAGAAGTCAAGAGCTACCTGGAGTAACAGCCAAGCTTGGTCTTGGAGTACAAAATGAAGCAAGGAAAGGCTAGCAGAGTTTTGCCAAGAGAATGAACTGGTCATAGCAAACACTTTCTTCCAGCAACACAAAAGACCAGCACCAAAATATCAATACCAAAATCAGATTGATTATATTCTTTGCAAACAAAGACGGAGAAGCTTTATACAGTCAGCAAAAACAAGGCTGGGAAATGACTGTAGCTAAGATCAAGGACTACTTATTGCAAAATCAGACTTAAATTGAAGAAAATATAGAAAACCACTAGGCCATTCAAGAATGACCTAAATCAAATTCCTTGCAATTATACAGTGGAAGTAACAAACAGATTTCAAGGGATTAGATCTGATAGAGTGCCTAAAGAATTATGGGTGGAAGTTTATAACATGGTACAGGAGCCAACAATCAAAATCATCTGCAAGAAAAAGAAATGAAAAAATGCAAAATGGGTTGTCTGAAAAGGCCTTACAAAAAGCTGAGAAAAGAAGAGAAGTGAAAGGCAAATGAGAAAGGGAAAGATATACACCATTTAAATGCAGAGTTTCAAAGAATAGCAAGGAGAGATAAGACAGCTTTCATAAGTGATCAATGCAAAGAAATAGAGGAAAACAATAGAATGGGAAAGACTAGAGATGTCTTCAAGAAAATTAGAGATACCAAGGGAACATTTTCTGCAAAGATGGGCACAAGAAAGGACAGAAATGATATGGATCTAATAGAAAAAGAAGATATTAAGAATAAGTGATAAGAATAAGAATACACAGAACTATACAAGGAAGACCTTAATGATCCAGATAACTACAATTGTGTAATCACTCATGTAGATCCATAAATCCTGGAATGCAGAGTCAAGTGGGCCTTAGGGAGCATCACTACAAGCATCACCATAATTCCAGTGGAGGTGATGGAATGCAAGTTGAGATATTTCATATCTTAAAAGATGATGTTGTTAAAGTGTTGCGCTCAGTATGAGAGCAAATTTGAAAACTCAGTGATGGCCACAGGACTGAAACAGATGCTTTCATTCCAATATCAAATAAGAGCAATTCAAAGACATTCATACTATTATAAAATTGTATTAGTTTCACATGGTGGCAAGGTTATGCTCAAAATCCTTACAGCTTGACTTTAGCAGTATATGACCTGAGAACTTCCAGATGTAGAAAATCAGCATCAAAGAGCAGAGGAACCAAATGTCAAATTGTCAACATTTACTGGATCATGGAGAAAGCAAGCAAATTTCAGGAAAAAAAAAATCTACCACTCCTTCATTGACTACATGAAAGCCTTTGACTATTTGGATCACAATAAACAGTGGAGAATTCTTAATGAGATGGGGATACCAGACTACCTTACCTGGCTCCTGCAAAACCTGTATGCAGGTCAAGAAGCAACAGTTAGAACTAGAATGGAAAAACAAAATGTTTCAAAACTGGAAAAGGAGCACCACAAGGCTGTATATTGTCACCTTGCTTATTGAACTTATATGCAGAGTACATTATGTAAAATCCCAAGCTGCATGAAGCCCAAGCTGGAATCAGCATTGCTCAGAAAAGTAAGAGTTACCTCAGATATGCAGATGACACCACCCTGATGGCAGAAAGTGAAGAGTTACTAAAGAACCTCTTGATGAAGGTGAAACAGGAGAGTGAAAAATTTGGCTTAAAACATCTTTCGTGGCATCACTTCATGGCAAATAGACAGGGGGGAAATAGAAACAGTGGCAGACTTTATTCCTTTGGGCTCCAAAATCACTGCAGATGGTGACTGCAGCCAAGAAATTAAAAAAAGCTTTCTCCTCGGAAGAAAAACTATGACCAATCTAGACAGCATATTAAAAATCAAAGACCTTACTTTGCAGACATAGTTGCATATAGTCAATGCTTTGGTTTTTCCAGCTGTTATGTATGGATGTGAGATGGACCATAATGAAGGCTGAACACTAAAGAATTGATGCTTTTCTACTGTGGGGTTGGAGATGACTCTTGAGAGTCCCTTGGACTGCAAGGAGATCCAACCAGTCAGTCCTAAAGGAGATAAACCGTGGAGATTCATTGGAAAGACTGATGCTGATGGTGAAGCTCCAATACATTGGCCACCTGATGCAAAGAGGCAACCAGTTAGAAACAGCCTTGATAATGGGAATGATTGAGGGCAATCAGAGAAAGGGATGACAGAGGACAAGATGTTTTGATGGCATCACCAACTCAATGGACATGAGTTTGAACAAGCTCCGGAAGGTGGCAGAGGACAGAGAAGCATGGTGAGCTGCAGATCATGGTGTCACAAGGAGTCAGACACGACTAAACAACAATAGTCTTCTCCATCACCACGCTTCAAAAGCATCAATTCTTTGTCATTCTGCCTTCTTTACAGTCCTTAGCATATCTGTACATTACTAGTGGAAAAAAAATAGCTTCGAATTCAGGGACCTTTCTTGGCAAAGCAGATATATCAGATATAAGCAGATATCTTATAATGTGCTATCTATGTTTCCTTCCAAGGAGCAAGCATCTTTTAATTTAATGTCTACAGTCATCATCTGCAGTGATTTTAGAGCCTAAGAAAATGCAATCTGTCACTGCTTCCTCCTTTTCAACTTCTATTTGTCATGAAGTGATGAGACCAGATGTCACGACCTTAGTTTTTTTTTTTTAATGTTGAATTTCAAACCAGTTTTTTTTTTAACTTTCTTTCACCCTCATCAAGATGGTCTTTAATTCCTCTTCACTCTCTGCCATCTAGTATCTGTATATCTGAAAAACAAAATTGCAAAATATATAGCAACAGTGAACTGTTAATGAATATACATAAGATGTAAAATATGATACCCCCTAAATAAAATATTGGGGGTAGGAGTAAAAAGGGGAAAGCCTTAGAAATATTTGATCTTAAATGACTATCAGTCTAAAGTAATTAACCTCATAGTAACCACAGACCAAAATCCTGAAAGAAAAAAAAATTACAAAAAATTTTTTAAAAAGAAACAAATGAGCTCAAATATAAAAATAAATAACTAAAGGTATCAAAGCACAAGGGAACAGACTAAAAGAAGAATAAAAAGACAGAAAACTCTGAAGACAAACAGGAAGTTTTTAATAAAATGCCAACAGTTATTGATTATTATTTTAAGGGCAAGGGAACTATATCTTCCAATCAAAAGACATAGGTGGCTGAATGAACTTAAAACAACAAAAAAGACATATCTACATTCTGCCTAAAAGATTCACTTCAAAGTTAACACACAAATAGACTGAAATTGGATTGATGAAAAAAGATATTCCATACAAATGGAAACAAAATGAGGTCAAGGTGTTAATACAGATATTAGATGAAATAGATATTTAAAAAATCTATAACAAAGGACAAAGAAATAAATTATGTAATAATAAGTTGGATAACCCATGGAGGAGACACATATTTACATTATGTGCATCTAACATAGGAGAAACTAAATATGTAAAGCAAATATTGACAGACACAAAAGAAAAAAATTGTCAGTAATAGAATAATAAGGTTATTCTAACACTCTACTTTCTTCAGTAAATAGATAACACAACAGAAAATTAATAAGGATATCATGGTTTTAAATGACACATTAAGTTGGATAAACTTAATAGATACCTACAAAATATTATATCTAAAAGCAGAAGAATATACATCATTTTCAAGTACACATGGAACTTTCTCCAAGATAGATTACATGCTAAGCCACAAACATCATGATCTACTGGGATGTATTCAAAGAATTCAAGGATGGCTCAATATCCTCGAATAAATCAATTAAAATCACATGATAATCACAGATAATGTAGGAAAGCATTTGACAAACTCAACATTGACTTATAATAAAAACTCTCAATTTTGGCAAATAGGAAACAAAGCTCAACATGCATTAGGCTACATTAAGGCATTCATAACAAACCCATAGCTAACATCATATTCAAAGGTGAAAAGCTAAAGTATTTTTTTCTAAGATCAGGAACAGAACAGATTACAACTTTCATTACTTTTATTTAACCTAACCTTGGAAGTCTTATTCAAGGAAATCAGACAAGAAAAAGAAATAAAAGATATCTAAACAGAAAAGAAGTAAAACAATTCCTATTTGAAGATGAAGTGATAATGTATAGAGAAAACCCTAAAGTGTTCACCAAAAATCTACCAGAGCTATTACCAAAAACAAGATATCAGAGCAAAAAAAAAGATTCAGTTAAAATTTCAGGAAACAAAATTAATGTAAAGAAATTTGTTGCATTTCTTTATACTAAGGATGAAATATCAGAAAGAAAAACAAAGAAAACCACCCAGCTTAAATTGAATCAAAGCAATAAGCTACCTAGCAATAAATTTAACCAAGGAGCTGAAAGGCCTATCCTATAAACACAGTAAGACAGTGATATAGGAAATTGATGATGATACATACAAATGGAAAGATATCTTATGTTCATGAATTGAAAGAATTAATATTATTAAAATGTCCATATTATTCAAAGAAATCTTCAGATTTAATTGAGTCCCAGTTAAAATATTCATGACTTTTTTCATAGTACAAGAAGGAATAATTCTAAAATTTGTAAGAAAGCACAAAAATTACTGATCTTGAGAAAAAAAAAAAAAAAGAAACTTGGAGGCCTCCTGATTTCAGACTATACTGAAAAGCTATAGCAATCAAAAGTCTATGGTTCTGGCACAAAAACAGATACATGTATTAGTGAAACAGACTAAAGAGCCAAGAAATATACCCACACTTGGGTGATTAATTAACCTATGAAAAGGAGGCAAGAATATACAGTGGAGAATATACAGTATCTTCAACATGTGAAAATTAAATGTAAAATAATTCAGTTCAGTTCAGTTCACTTCAGTCGCTCAGTCATGTCCGATTCTTTGTGACCCCATGAATCGCAGCACGCCAGACCTCCCTGTTCATCACCAACTCCTGGAGTTCACTCAGACCCATGTCCATCGAGCCGTGATGCCATCCAGCCATTTCATGCTCGGTCGTCCCTTTCTCCTCCTGCCCTCAATCCCTCCCAGCATCAGAGTCTTTTCCAATGAGTCAACTTTTCGCATGAGGTGGCCAAAGTACTGGACTTTCAGCTTCAACATCACTCCTCCCAAAGAAATTCCAGGATTGATCTCCTTCAGAATGGACTGGTTGGATCTCCTTGCAGTCCAAGGGACTCTCAAGAGTCTTCTCCAACACCACAGTTCAAAAGCATCAATTCTTCGGAGCTCAGCTTTCTTCACAGTCCAACTCTCACATCCATACATGACCACAGGAAAAACCATAGCCTTGACTAGATGGACCTTAGTCAGCAAATAATTAAATCAAAACATTTTCTAATATCAAATACAAAAATAAGATAAAACTCACTAAAGACTGAAATATAAGGCCTAAAACTTTAAAACTCTTAGAAGAAAACATAGGCGTACACTTTTTGACACATTGTTATTCCAAGCTCAAAGAAAGGCAATGCAAGAGAATGTCCAAACTATCTCACAATTGCACTCATCTCACTCACTAGCAATGTAAAGCTCAAAAGTCTCCAAGTGAGGCTTCAACAGTATGTGATCTGAGAACTTGCAGATGTACATGCTGGATTTAGGAAAGGCAGAGGAACCAGAAATCAAATTGCCAACAAATATTTGATTATAGAAAAAGCAAGAGAGTTTCAGAAAAGAATTTACTTCTGTTTTATTGACTATGCCAAAACCCTTGACTGTGTGGATCACAACAAACTGTGGAAAATTCTTCAAGAAATGTGAATGCCAGAGCACCTTACCTGCCTCCTAAGAAACGTGTATTCAGGTCAAGAAGCAACAGTTAGAACTAGACATGGAACAATGGGCTCTTTCCAAATTGGGAAATGAGTACGTCAAGGCTATATACTGTCACCCTGCTTCTTTAATTTATATGCAGAGTACATAGTGCAAAGTGTTGGATTAAATGAAGCCCAGGCTGGAATCAAGATTCATGGTAGAAATATCAGTGACCTCAGATATGCAGAATTCAGGTGACACCACCCTTATGGAAGAAAGCAAAGAACTGAAGAGCCCCTTGATAAAAGTGAAAGAGAAGAGTGAAAAAGCTCTCTTAAAACTTAACATTCAATAAACTAAGATCATGGCATCCAATCCCATCACTTTATGGGAAATAGATGGGGAAACCGTGGATATTTTGGGGCTCCAAAATCACTGCAGATGGTGACTGCAGCCATGAAATTAAAAGTAGTTTGCTCCTTGGAAAAAAAGTTATGACTAACCTAGACAGTATATTAAAAAAGCAGAGACATCACTTTTCCAACAAAGTTCCATCTAGTCAAAGCTATGTTTTTTCCAGTAATCATGTATGGATTTGAGAGTTGGACCCATAAAGAAAGTTGAGCACTGAAGAATTGATGCTTTTGAACTGTGGTGTTGGAGAAGATTCTCAAGAGCCCCTTGAACTGCAAAAAGATCAAACCAGTCCATCCTAAAGGTGATCAGTCCTGGGTGTTCATTGGAAGGACCGATGCTGAGGCTGAAACTCCAATACTCTGGCCACCTGATGTGAAGAACTAACTCACTGGAAAAGACCCTAATGTGGGGAAAGATTGAAGGCAGGAGAAGGGGACAACAGAGCATGAGATGGTTGGATGGCATCAACAACTTCATAGACATGAGTTTGAACAAGCTTCAGGAGTTGATGATGGATAGTGAAGCCTGGTGTGTTGCAGTCCATGGGATCGCAAAGAGTCGGACACGACTGAGAGACTGAACAGATCTAAACATTTTTTGACAATGATCTTAGAAATTTTTAAAAATCTATTTATTTATGTAAGGGAAAAAAAGCAAAAACAGATAAACGGGACCAAATCAAACCTAAAAAGTTTTGCACATGCCGAAAATCATCATAATAGGAAAAGATAACCTAGTGAATGGGAGAATATATTTGCAAACAGTATGTCTGATAAGGAGTTATTATTTAAATATATATAAAGACCTTATTCACTCAATTTAAAAAAAAAAAAATTACATGGATAGAGAACTTGAATGCGCATTTTCTCAAAGAAGACAAACAGTGACCAAAAGGGGAATGAAAAAAATGAATGACATCATTAATTATCACGGAAATGCAAATTACAATTACAGTAAGATATCACCTCACATCTGTAAAAATGGTTATTAATGAAAAAAAACCACAAATAACAAATATTTGTGAATATTTGGATTAATTTTTTTTCTTGTGAATTAAACTGCATGCACTCCTGCTAAGTCACTTCAGTCATGTCTGACTCTTTGCAACCCTATGGACTGTAGCCCACCAGTCTCTTCTGTCCATGGAATTCTCCAGGCAAGAATACTGGAGTAGGTTTCCATGCCCTCCAAGGGATCTTCCCAACCCAAGGTCGAACCTTCATCTCTTATATTTCCTGTATTTGCAAATGAGTTCTTTACAACTAGTCCCTCCTGGGAAGCCTACACCAGCTGCTTTAGCCATTGTAAAAAACAGTATAGAGATTCCTTCAAAAATTAAAAATAGAACCATTAAAGATCCAGCAGTACCTGTCCTTGTGACCCAGAAATATGTAGAAAACTTCCCTCAATGGGAATTCCATCAACAGGCTGCAGGACCCACGCTTACTGACTCAGAGGGGCATGGACAGATTCATTCACTCAAAATTACACCAGTGGGTCTCAGGACATGCCCATGCTGTCTCAGGAGGGCACAGGTAGCCTCCATGGATTGGAGGACTGTCAGAGAATGATGGAAACTTCCCTGCTGCCCCAGGACTCTGTAGAAAGCTCCTGCTACTGGGAAATTCACCACTGGATGCCAGTACCTGCCCTGCTATTCTGGAGTGGAGGGGGGCAACTTTGTTGGCAAAGTGATGTCTCTGCTTGTTAATATGCTGAATAACTCACTTCACTAGGAAATTCATCAGGGGATACCAGAAGCCATCCTACTGTCCTTGGAAAGGGAAGAAAGCTTCCACAACTAAAGAATTTGTCAGTATGTGCTAGAATAAATCCTGCTTTCCCAGGAGTGAAAAAAAAAAAAAGAAAAGAAAAACTTTCCCCACTAGGAAATCCACGAGTGGGTCCCAGTACCTGTCTGCTGTCTCATAAGGGTACAGATATCTCCTCTATTAGGAAATTAATCAGTGGGTAAAAAGAGATATCCCACCATCCCAGCAGTGCACAGAAAATTCTCATTACTAGGAAATTTTCCAGTGCGTTCTCTAAATGATCCCACTACCCCACGAGGCCACAGGTAGCTCCCTTCTCTAGGAAATCATCCTAGAAGAGGGGCTGAAACAACAGTTGAAGCCAGGGGATATGTGACTAAAAAGGAAGAACTGAAATCTACACAAGAACTGAAGAACTGCACAAATGCCAGAGTTAAACTTCTGCTGTTCAGTTCAATTTAGTCATTCAGTCATGTCCAACTCTGTGACCCCATGGACTGCAACATGCCAGGCTTTCCTGTCCGTCACTAACTCCCAGAGTTTACTCAAACTCATGCCATTGAGACAGTGATGCCATCCAACCATCTCATACTCTGTCTTCCCCTTCTTCTCTTGTCTTCAGTCTTTCCCAGCATCAGGGTCTTTTCCAATGAGTCAGTTCTTTGCATCAGATGGCCAAAGAATGAGAGTTTCAACTTCAACATCAGTCCTATCAGTGAATATCCAGGACTGATTTCCCTCAGAATTGACTTGTTGGATCTCCTTGCAGTCCAAGAGATTCTCAAGAGTCTTCTTCAACACCACAATTCAAGTAATTATTTGGCCTCTGCTGACTGCTTCCAAAATTCAATGCTGACAAACATCCAAAAGGGCAAGTGCTCTTGTAGCTGAGATGGGTCTGGCTTTAGGATCTATGGGCTCTTGGGAAATACACATAGGAATATGGCCACACTAGAGGCCAAGCTGCTTCCAAGTTCCACAACGGGCCCAGGCTTACCAGTACTGCAGTACTAGAAATGAACTTCAGTGACGTACACTGATGGCCAGATGAAAACACTGCCTGAGAGTCAACAGGGCCAATTGCCAGAATATCTACAGTTAAGACAGGGCTAAGAGAAGTGCCAACAACAGTATGCTTTGTGAGCCTATACAAGAGTTGAAAGGGGATGACAAAGAATAATCACAGATAAACATCTCCAAAGAAGGAAAACTCAGTGCCTTCTCTCCCAGTGGGAGAGCTCCAATCCCACTTACTTCACACATCAGATGAGAATCATAGTTAAGAAACAGATTTGAGGGCCTCTACTACAACAACTAGGGGACAGACCCTTCCTCTGACAGAGCAGTGACAATCACAAAGCAAAGAGGAGGGTCTAATCAATATCCAAGGCAGGCTCTGATCATATCCCTTGTTATCAAGGACATAACAGTAAAAGCATCTGGATGAACCCTATCCAACGAGGCGGCATACACCAGAAGCAGTAGAAACTAGAGATCTTACAGCCTGTGGAAAGGAGACCACAGACATAATAAGTCTGACAAAATGAGAACACAAAGAAGTATGTTGCAGATGAAGAAGCAAGATAAAAGCCTAAAAGAATAATTAGATGAAGAGGATACAAGCAATGTACCTGAAAAGGAATTCAAAGTAATGATAGTAAAGCTGCTCTAAGATCATAGATCAAGAAAATACAAGTGTTTAACAAAGACCTAGAAGAACTAAAGAACAAACAAACAGAAATGAACAAGACAAAAACTGAAATGAAAAATACACTAGAGATTGCTAATAGCAGAATAACTGAAGTAGAGGAATAGATAAGTGACCTGGAAGACATAATCATGGAAATCAATACTGCAGAATGAATAATAATTTAAAAGAAAAAGGATGGAAAGAAATGAAGACTCTCTCAGACACCTCTGGGGAACATTATAACACACCAATATTCGAATTATAGGTATTTAAGAAGAAGAAAAAGATAAATGACTGGAGAAAATGCTTGAAGTGATCATACTCTAAAACTTGCTTAACATGAGAAAGAAAATAGCAACCCAAGACCAGGAAGTATAGAGTATGATTCAGGATAAATCCCAGGAGGAACATGCCAGTACGCATACAAATCACACTAAAGAAAACTTAAATATATAGAAATAATACTAAAGGCAGTAAGGGAACATCAATGTAAAACATACAAGGGAATCCCCATAAAGTTATCTGCCAGGGTCCAGTCTTGGTGGATCCAGGGAATTTGAAGCGGGGACACAGTCGGAGAGGAGAGATTTATTTATAAAGAGAGATTAAGAAAGAATAGTGTAGTAGGAAGATTAGTGGAGAAAAGAGGCTGAATAACTTGGTTTACACAGGAGACAAATAAAGCTCTGAGACAAGGGGCTTGCACCATCTACGTAGGCCACTGGTGCCCGCTTGAATAGCAGAAGGTGCCCCGCCTTGGGCTCCCTCTTGCATGGGACTTAAAAGCCAGGGCAAATATGTAGACACGGAGAGCCTCTGTGCTCCAGATGGGAATTCATCCTGAAAAGGGAGAAAAGAACAACTTGGGGGAGCCAAGCATTGGTGCCAGACCCAAGACTTTATTTTCAAAGGCAGCTTATCTACACCAAGTTGTACATAAAGAAATAATGGAATATGCAGAGTTATGCAAGGGCAGCAGTCCTGACCCTTATTGAGACCAGGCTTTCTTTTTGCATACCTTCCCATATACAAAATGTCTCAGGTGATTTTACATCATCTTCTGGCCAGGGACCCTGTTAACATTTTTATGGCTCTTTCCTAGATAAATGTCTGTCAACCAGAAAACCCATTTTCCCTTGAAGTGATTTTCTTTAATCTGCATCACCCTCAAAGTACTAAATAAAGTTACATTCCTGTAGAACAAAGGTGCAGTGGGTTATAACAAAGAAAGTACTTAACTCAATGATCTAATGTTGCTAATACCAGGGCTACTACCTGTTTTTTCTGCATACCAACTATATCAACAAATAAAAGATATGAAAACTTGGCAGCAAGTATTGGCTCAACAATAAAACCCTTAATCAGTCCTATTCTAATGGTTTTGACTCCTCAGAAGCCCCTACATTCCTAGGATGTTTTAAGCTTCCTGTGCCTCTCGTGGTCAGGAAGCTGCAAACAATCACATATGCAGCTGTAAGAGTCTGGACAAACCTGTCAGGCAGGCTAGAAAGCCATCAGAAGGGTTTTTGGATTGAAACACTCTTATTATGCCCAGGAGACTTATTATCTAAAAGCTCTAAATTAACTTTTTCCAGAAAAAGGTGGTGGGGGGACAGTCCCCCTGTAATGTTAGAAAAGGAGGTGAAAAGCATAACACAGTAAAGCAGGCAGACTGATTTTGGGGGTAGATGCTCGAGAAAATCCAGGGGGACCCCTGAGGCTTGATCCTGCCTTTACATTTTGTCAGGCCCCCTTCCTCATGACCTTTGCCATGTGTGGGATTCCCCATGCTGGCTCCCGGCAGTTATCAAATGTTTTTCAGCAGGAAATCAGTAGGCCAGAAGATAATGGTATAATTAAAGTGATGAAAGGGCATGCATGCATGTCAAATTGCTTCAGTCATGCCCAACTCTTTGTGACCCTATGGACTATAGCCCATTAGGCTTCTCTGACCATGTATTTCTTCAGGCAAGAATACTGGAGTGGGTTGCCATTTTCTTCTCTAATGAAAGGGCAGATAATGGAAAAAGGAATATCCAAAAAAGGCTCTCATTCACATTCCATGGAGAAATTGAAAGCTTTACAGACAAGCAAAAACTAACAGAATTCAGCACCCCTAAACTAGCTTTACAACAACTGCTGAAGAAACTGGTCAAGGCAGCAAACACAAGAGAGAGAAAAAAGATGAAGAGAAGAATAAAGATCCAGAAGACAAATCCAAGACAAATAAAAATCTGGCAATAGAAGCAGACATATCAGTAACGATCTTAAATGTAAATGGTTCAATGCTGCAACCAAAAGACATGCATGCCTGAGTGAAGACAAAAACAGGACTAGCATATATGCTGTCTCTAAGAGATCCATGTCAGATCTAGGGACACAAAGACTGAAAGTGAGGGTATCAAAAAAGATATCTCATAGAAATGGAAATTAAAAGAAAGCTGGAGTAGCAATACTCAGATAAAATAGACTTTAAAATAAGAACTGTTATAGGAGACAAAGAAGGATACTAGATAATGATCAAGGGATAAATGCAATAAGAAGTTATAGCAATCATAAACTTTATACACCCTACATAGGAGCACCTCAATACACAAGGTGAATGCTAACAGATATAAAAGGAGAAACTGATAGTAACAAATAGGAATGGAGGACTTTAATACCCCAAATATACCAATGAATAGATCATTCAGACAGAAAATTAATAAGGAAAAACAAACCTTAAATGAAACATTAGATCAGATAAGATTAAATAATATTTAAAGAATATGTATTTGAAAGCAACAGAATACATTTTCTTCTCAAGTGTCCATAAACATTCTCCAGAATAGACCCATCTTGGGTCTCAAATCAAACCTTGTAAAATTTTAAAATTTGAAATCATATCAAGCATCTTTTCTAACCACAATTCTACAAGATTAGAAATAAATTACAGGGTATAAAAAGGTAAAAACAAAAACATATGGAAATGAGAGAGTCATTTCCTAGGCAGGTTGATAAGAAGTCCAGGGGTCCCCAAGGAGAGAGCGGTCTGGAATTCTCAAGGAGGAAGAAAGGACAAACTTTTTTCCCCCTCTACATCTCCTAGGATTATATAACAATAATGTATGCTTCTTGAGGACAGTCTCTGGGAAAAAAAAAAAAAAAGAAACTTCTAGCTAATCCTGTTATCTTAAAATGTAAATTATGGGACTATGTCTAGTAAGGTCTTTACAACCTCCAGAGATTCTCTTGATTCATTGTAATAACTAATTGGAGAGTATATAACTCCATTGCTAACACTAGTAAGGGGGTACTCTTTCTTCCCCCTTCTGATGTCTATGTCAGAAGCTTTCTCTATCTCTTTTATGCTTTAATAAATCTCTATTGCACAAAAGCTCTGAGCGATCAAGCCTTGTCTCTGGCCCCGGATTAAATTCTTCTCCTCGGGAGGCCAAGAATCCCTTCATCTTTTCATGGTTTAGCAACAACTTTTCAGAAGCTAAACAATATGCCTCTAAATGGATCACTGAGGAACTCAAAAAGGAAATCTAAAAATACCTAGAAACAAAGGATAACAAAAATAAAACGACCTAAAACCTATGGAACACAGCGAAAACAATTCTAAGAAGGAAATTGATACCAATGCAATCTTACCATAAGAAATAAGAAAAAAAATCAAATAAGCAACCTAACCTTTAAACCTAAAGAAACTAGGGAAAGAAGAGCAAATAAACTCTAAATTAGCACAAGGAAAAATATCATAATAATCAGAGCAGAAATAAATACATAGAAATGAAGAAAATAATAGTGAAGATCAGTGAAACTAAAAGCTGATTCTTTGAAAAGATAAAATTGATAAACCTTTAGCCAAACTCATCAAGAAAAAAATGAAGAAGACTCAAATTAATAACATGATAAATGAAAAAAGAGCAGTAACAACTAACAACAGAAAAATGCAAAGGATCATAATGGACTGTTACAAGCAAATGTATGCCAAAAAATGGATAATTGGGAAAAATATAGACAATTCAAATTCATTGCCCATTTATGATAAAAGCTCTCCAAAAAAATGGGAAGAATGGAAACATATATGTCATAATACATGGCATTATAATGCATAATACATGGTTTAATACATAATATGCATAGCATAGTAAAACCATATATGACAAACCCAAAGCAAACATCATTCTCAATGGTGAAAAAACAAAGCATTTCCTCGAGATCAGAAAGAAGACAGGATACCCACTGTTACTACTATTACTCAACACAGATTTTAAAGTCCTAGCCATGGCACTCAGAGAAGAAAAATAAATAAAATGAATCCTGGAAAGATGGTACTGATGAACCTATTTGCAGGCCAGCATTGGAGACACAGATATAGAGAACAGATTTGTGGACACAGCGGAGGAATGAGGAAGTGGGATCAATAGAAAGAGTATCATTAAAACATATAGATTACCTTATGTAAAATAGATAGCTGCTGGGAATTTGCTCTTTGATTCAGGGAACTCAAAACTGTGCTGTTTGACTACCTAGAGAGGTGGGATGGTGTGAGATAAAGCAATTATATTCCAATTGAAAGTAAATATGTTTTTAAAAAATCTTAAGGAATAAAAATTGGAAGCGAACTGTCACTGCTTGCAGATGACATGACACTATGCATAGAAAATCCTGAAGACGCTACCATAAAACTACTGGAGTTCATTAATGAATTTGGTAGGGCTGCAGGATACAAATGTAATACACAGAAATTTATTTCATTCCTATACACTAACAATGAAAATCAGAAAAAATAAATTAAGAAAACAATCACATTTACCATCATAACAAAAAGAATAAGATATCTAGGAATAAATCTACCTAAGAAGGCAATAGCCCTAGATGCAGAAAATTATAAGATACTGATGACAGAACTCAAAGATGACCCAAACAGATGAAAAGATATACTATATACTTGTATTGGAAGAATAAATATTGTGTAAATGAATATATTACCTAAAGCAATGTACAGATTCAATGCAATCCCTATCAAACTACTAACTGCATTCCTCACATAATTAGAACAAGATATTTGCAATTTGTATGGAAACACAAAAGACCCCATATAGCCAAAACAATCTTGAGAAAGAAAAACACAGCTGGAGAAGTCAGGCTCCCTGACATGAGACTATACTACAAATCTATTTAATGGAAATGGTAAGGTGCTGGAACAAAAAAAAAAGAAATATAGACCAATGGAACAGAAGAGAAAGTCCAGAGATAAACCCATGCACCTAATTTATGACAAAGAAGTCAAGACTATACAAGGAAGAAAAGACAGTCTCTTCAATAAGAGTGTAGGAAAAACTGGACAACTACATGTAAAAAAAAAATGAAATTAGAATACTCCTTAACACCATACACAAAATAAACTCAAAATGGATTAAATATCTAACTTAGATGCCAGATACTACAAAACTCTTAGAGCCAAACATAGAATACTCCTTGACATAAATCAAAGCAAAAATCTCTTCTGATACATTTCCTAGAGTAGTGAAAATAAAAACAAAAATTAACAAATGGGAACTAATTAAACTTAAAAGGTTTTGCTCAGCAAAGTAAACCATAAATGAAACAAAAAGACAACACTCATAAAGGGAGATAATATTTGCAAATGAAGGGACCAAAAAGGAACCGATCTCTAAAAAACACAGTCATGCAGCTCAATGTTTAAAAAAAAAGAAAGAAAAAAGAAAGAAAACCAATCAAAAAATGGAGGGAAGAGCTAAATAGTAATTTCTCCAAAGAACACATACTGATGGCCAAAAACACATGAAGAGATATTCGTCATCATTATTACGGAAATGCAGATCAAAAAACTACTATGAGATATCACCTCATTACCATCTGAATAGCCATCATCTAAACATCTACAAACAATGCTGGAGAGAGTGTGGAGAAAAAGGAACCCCACTACACTGTTATTGGGAATGCAAACTGGTACAGTCACTATGGAGAATAGTATAGAGGCTCCTTAAAATACTAAAAACAGAACTACCATATAACCCAACTATCCTAGGCAACCCAACTATTTCTAGGCATATATCCAGAGGAAACCATATTTTGAAAGGGTATATGCACCAGTATGTTCATTGTAGCACTATTTACAATAGCCAGGATATAGAAACAATCTAAATATAACATTCACAGAGAAATGGATAATGAAGATGTGGTGCATATTTATACAATATTATGCAACCATAAAATGAAATAGTGCCATTTGCAGGGCTTCCTGATAGCTGAGTTGGTAAAGAATCCGCCTGCAATGCAGGAGACTCTGTTTCAATTCTTGGGTGGGAAAGAACCCCTGGAGAAGGCATAAGCTACCCACTTCAGTATTCTTGGGCTTCCTTGTAACTCAGCTGGTAAAGAAACCGCCTGCAGTGTGGGAGACTTAGGTTCTATCCCTGGGTTGGGAAGATCACCTGGAGAAGGGAAAGGATACCCAGTATTTCTCCACTCCAGTATTCTGGCCTGGAGAATTCCACGGACTGTATAGTCCATGGGGTCACAAAGAGTCAGACACAACTGAGCCACTTTAACTTTCAGAAGGACCTAGATGCTTTCATACAGAAAAAAAAAAAAAAATCATATAATATCGCTTACATGTGGAATCTAAAAAAATGGTACAAATGAACTCACTAAGTTCAGTTCAGTACAGTCGTTGAGTGGTGTCCGACTCTGCCACCCCATGAATCGCAGCATGCCAGGCCTCCCTGTCCATCACCAACACCCGGAGTTCACTCCGACTCACATCCATCGAGTCAGTGATGCCATCCAGCCATCTCATCCCCTGTCGTCCCCTTCTCCTCCTGCCCCCAATCCCTCCCAGCATCAGAGTCTTTGCCAATGAGTCAACTCTTCGCATGAAGTGGCCAAAGTACTAGAGTTTCAGCTTTAGCATCATTCATTCCAAAGAAATCCCAGGGCTGATCTCCTTCAGAATGGAATGGTTTGATCTTGCAGTCAAAGGGACTCTGGAGTTTTCTCCAACACCACAGTTCAAAAGCATCAATTCTTCGGTGCTCAGCCTACTTCACAGTCCAACTCTCACATCCATACATGATCACAGGAAAAACCATAGCCTTGACTAGATGGACCTTAGTCGGCAAAGTAATGTCTCCGCTTTTGAATATGCTATCTAGGTTGGTCATAACTTTTCTTCCAAGGAGTAAACATCTTTTAATTTCATGGTTGCACTCACCATCTGCAGTGATTCTGGAGCCAAAAAAAAAAAATACAGTCTGACACTGTTTCCACTGTTTCCCCATCTATTTCCCATGAGGTGATGGGACCAGATGCCATGATCTTCATTTTCTGAATATTGAGCTTTCAGTCAATTTTTTCACTCTCCTCTTTCACTTTCATCAAGAGGCTTTTTAGTTCCTCTTCACTTTCTGCCATAAGAGTGGTGTCATCTGCATATCTGAGGTTATTGATATTTCTCCTGATAATCTTGATTCCAGTTTGTGTTTCTTCCAATCCAGCTTTTCTCATGATGTACTCTGCACATAAGTTAAATAAGCAGGGTGACATTATACAGCCTTGACATACTCCTTTTCCTATTTGGAACCAGTCTGTTGTTTCACGTCCAGTTCTACTTGTTGCTTCCTGACCTGCATACAGATTTCTCAAAAGGCAGGTCAGGTAGTCTGGGATTCCCATCTCTTGTCAGAATTTTCAAGTTTATTGTGATCCGCACAGTCAAAGGCTTTGGCATAGTCAATGAAGCAGAAATAGATGTTTTTCTGGAACTCTCTTGCTTTTTCCATGATCCAGCAGATGTTGGCAATTTGATCTCTGGTTCCTCTGCCTTTTCTAAAACCAGCTTCAACATCAGGAACTATGGAATGAACTCACTAGCTAAATAGAGAAAGAGTCACAAATGTATATTACAAGCTTATGGTTATCAAAGGGGAAAAGGAGGGTGGAAAAATTGGGAGATTGAGATTGACATATATACACTACTGTGTAAAAAATGGATAACTAATGAGAACCTACTGTTTAGTATGGGGAACTCCACTTAATTATCTTGGGAATCCTAAAAGGGAAGGAAATTAAAAATAATAATAATAAAAGAAAATAAAGGTTATATTTCATTTATGACTATTATTAAATAAAGAGTGGATATATGTATGTGTATTGCTGATTTACTTAGTTGTACAGCAGAAACTAACACAATATTGTAAAGCAAGCATATTCTAATATAACAATTTTAAATCACATTTAACTGATAATAAAATTAATTTCCAGTAAAATAAATAAATATCTATAAATTGCTCTCCTGGGTATTTTTTCTGAAGAAAAGTAAAATACTAATTGAAAAATATATTTGCACCTCATTCTTCATTGTAACCTTGACTGCAGTAGCCAAGATATGGAAGCAAATTAAGTGTCCATCAACAGATAAACTAATAAAGAAGTGGTTTTATATAGGCTGTAATATTATGTCACCATAAAGAAATGAAATGTTGCTATTTGAGACACCATGGATGAATCTCAGGGGTGTTTTGCTCAGCATAACAGTGGAATGTGTTTTATAGGTATTAATATTCCTTGCATCCAACATACAAAGAAGAGATAATCATTATTCCCTTTTTAATCACAGAAAAATTAAGCTTAGAGATGTGTCCCAAATTAGCAGATAGACCAGGATTTAAATTCAAGCTATTTGACATGAGACCTCTTGCTTTTCTCATTGTAGAGTACAAATATTGAAATATGCATGGATTAATTTTAATTTTCTAGTCACTGACTCATTCTTTTCTGCTTGGAGTTTTTGTCTGTTGTTTTCTGTTTTTTTCTTTTCCTTTGTTCTATACATTTCTTTGAGGTTAACAGTTTTCAAATTCATGATAATCTGACACCACATTCAAAAGTTTTATGCCTAACTGCCTCAAATATTTGTATTATGTTTCTGACCTTACTTCATAAATGCAACTGAATTTTTGAAACACCCGATGCCTCATTTGATGAATTATTTGACCATGTTCACTTAATAAAGTAAAGGTAGGATTAGGGGAGAAGAAAAACAAGTTTGTGCTTTTATAGACCTGAATTGTACTAAATTCTTTACAGAAAATTAACTCCTTAATCTTTTTTTAATATAAATTTATTTATTTTTATTGGAGGTTAATTGCTTTACAATATTGTATTGGTTTTGCCATACATCAACATGAATCCGCCACAGGTATACACGTGTTCCCCATCCTGAACCCCCCTCCGTCATCCCTCCCCATACCATCCCTCTGGGTTGTCCCAGTGCACCAGCCCCAAGCATCCAGTATCATGCATCAAACCTGGACTGGCGATTCATTTCATATATGATATTATACATGTTTCAATGCCATTCTCCCAAATCATCCCACCCTTTCCCTCTCCCACAGAGTGACAATACATCTGTGTTGTTCTATAAATCTGCATCTATTTTGCTGTCTCACATACAGGGTTATCATTACGATCTTTCTAAATTCTATATATGTATGTGTTAGTATACTGTATTGGTGTTTTTCTTTCTGGCTTACTGCACTCTGTATAATAGGCTCCAGTTTCATCCACCTCATTAGAACCAATTCAAATGAATTCTTTGTAATGGCTGAGTAATACTCCATTGTGTATATGTACCAGAGCTTTCTTATCCATTCATCTGCTGATGGACATCTAGGTTGCTTCCATGTCCTGGCTATTATAAACAGCACTGTGATGAACATTGGGGTACATGTGTCTCTTTCATTTCTGATTTTCTCGGTGTGTATGCCCAGCAGTGGGATTGCTGGGTCATAAGTGAAAGTGAAAGTGAAGTCACTCAGCCGTGTCCTACTCTTTGCGATCCCATGGACTGTAGCCGACCAGGCTCTTCTGTCCATAAGGCAGTTATATTTCCAGTTTTTTTAAGGAATCACCACACTGTTCTCCATAGTGGCTGTACTACTTTGCATTCCCACCAACAGTGTAAGAGGTTTCCCTTTTCTCCACACCCTCTCCAGCATTTATGGCTTGTAGACTTTTGGATTGCAACCATTTTGACTGGTGTGAAATGGTACCTCACTGTGGTCTTGATTTACATTTCTCTGATAATGAGTGATGTTGAGCATCTTTTCATGTGTTTGTTAGCAATCTGTATGTCTTCTTTGGAGAAATGTCTATTTAGTTCTTTGGCCCATTTGTTGATTGGGTCATTTATTTTTCTGGAATTGAGCTGCAGGGGTTGCTTGTATATTTTTGAGATTAGTTGTTTGTCAGTTGCTTCAGTTGCTATTATTTTCTCCCATTCTGAAGGCTGTCCTTTCACCTTGCTTATAGTTGCCCTTGTTGTGCAGAAGCTTTTAGGTTTAATTAAATCCCATTTGTTTAGTTTTGCTTTTATTTCCAACATTCTGGGAGGTGGGTCATAGAGGAGCCTGCTGTGATATATGTCAGAGAGAGTTTTGCCTATGTTCTCCGCTAGGCGTTTTATAGTTTCTGGTCTTACGTTTAGATCTTTAATCCATTTTGAGTTTATCTTTGTGTATGGTGTTAGAAAGTGTTCTAGTTTCATTCTTTTTTTTTTTTTTTAATTTTTATTTTTGCTTTATTTTATTTTACAATACTGTATTGGTTTTGCCATACATTGACATGAATCCACCACGGGTGTACATGCGTTCCCAATCCTGAACCCCCCTCCCACCTCCCACCCCATATCATCTCTCTGGATCATCCCCATGCACCAGCCCCAAGCATCCTGTATCCTGCATCAGACATAGACTGGCTATTCTTTTCTTACATGATAGTATACATGTTTCAGTGACATTCTCCCAAATCATCCTACCCTCTCCCTCTC